>JBBBDQ010001232.1:7392500-7430000 GCA_037127315.1 Ascarosepion bandense | reverse complement strand
AATTGTGCGCACAATGATTTGATTTTTCTTTTAGCCAGTTTTCCATTGGATGATCAGGGATTGACCTTCGAGTATTAAAAATCCCAAGCTAGCAAAATATAAAAGGCATTCAAAAGATCGAATCTGAGTTCAAGTCTGGGTTAAGGCGATGTTTTTTACCCTTTGCACGTACGTTACTCGCCCTGGGTGATCTATGGAAATTTATCGACTGTAACAAGTAAGTGGATCAATGTGACTGAGGATTCGATCTCATTCTGCAGCCGTGAACAATAACTGCGTATAATGGAGGTCAATAATCTGA
Source organism: Ascarosepion bandense (assembly GCA_037127315.1). Lineage (NCBI taxonomy): Eukaryota > Metazoa > Mollusca > Cephalopoda > Sepiida > Sepiidae > Ascarosepion > Ascarosepion bandense. The sequence goes on along the minus strand of JBBBDQ010001232.1, from coordinate 7,429,699 downwards.
ACCCTGAGAGAAAAAGTATGAATCCTTTGAATAAAGGCCGTGAAAGAGAGTTTGCGATACAAAGGCTACAATCGAAAACTGCTTATCCGGAATTAGAGAATCTAAGGAAGATAGAAAAAGCGAATATTAGAAGTGATTTTATCTGAATAAGAAAAGAGATAAAGAAGAAAGAATGTTTTTCGTTTTTGTAGTAGAAAGGGATTTAGCACAGGTAAAATAGAAAATGATACACTCCAAATGAAGAACGCAAATAGAGAATAAAGATGTAAATTAAGTGATGGAGGTTAACCAAGACGAGACTAGATATAAATAAAGCGTTAAAAAAGAGAGAAAGAAAAGAATATATATATATATATATATATATATATGTATATATATATATATATATATATATATATAATGGCATTTTTTCCAATTTATTGTACCATCATAATTATTTGTATTTTTTAAATCTAATACCTAATTCTGAATATCGGTATTCTGAACCATCAGCTATCCACCAATCAATCCAAATATATATATATATATATATATATATATATATATATATATATATATATATATTGTGTTTATGCAGCAGATTCTTTTTTAGGCGTGTCAGTTTAAATAATATACAAAGATTTTGCATGCTTATTTTTAATTATATACGTTCGTACTCACGGATAATCTTTTGTGTATTATAATTGAAATCAGGGGTGTAAGTTGTGGTAACAAAAACTAACCACAAAAGGTTGTTGCTAAAAGTTATAGTAATTTTCCTTCTTGTTTCGAATATAATGATTGACAGTTATGCTTACCAGTTACGTTTGATTACAATCAACCTTAAGAATTTTAGCTTAAAATTATGATTTAGATGTATGCCTATATATCTAACCTTGGATATACCAAAATTATCCAATACCTCAAACATTTAGTCTACTGGCAGTTTAAGACAAGCATCAGTATACGATATTCTAAGCTAAAGCTGAAAAGAAACAGTGGAACGTGTAAGGATTGTTGATCATAATTGCTAAATTGAAATTGTAAAAAGTATTAATTTTTTTTTTAATTTTTAATCTAATAATAATGATATTTATTATACTCAAAATATAAAACCAGCATTTTTACTCATGAGAATTGTATTTTAGTTTGTAAGGTTACTTTTTGTTTAATTCAAATGGAAATTTTTCTCAACATTCGTTGATATTTTAAATACGTATGCGATAGTAGCAAATACTTGTATGTTGAGATTTTGTTTCTCTCTTTCTCTTGTTTCTGACCAGATGTGAACATGAAAAAGTCAAAATTCAAGGGAGAGACTGAAACAGAGAGAGAGAGGAAGAGAAAGAGGGAGGCAAGAGAGTGAAAAAATGCTTGTCATCTGGCTTTGTTGCCCAGTCAGACGAGAGTAATTCTCTGGAAAAGTTTTTCTTTGTTGATGTCAGCAGTGTGCAAGAGAAGTCTAAAGATTTTAAAAAATGCAAGTCACCCCGACTTGCAGCCAGGGGCAGCCAGTGACTCTCAAAAAATTAAAGGCAAAATCTCGCGTATTTAAGCATTTCGACGACCAAGTATATGATCAATTTACCTTTTTTTTCATTCCTGGTTAGTCAATAAATAAAATGCTGTTTTAATCTTGCTCCTTGACTACATCCGCATATGGTAAAAAATATTTTAGTAAATTATGTAATAAAAAGTGATTTTCTCTTGTTTAATTCGTAAATATAAGTGTTCTTTACATTAGCTTCTCTAAAGGTCTATGTAAAGTCGGATTGATTAAGCCATCAAATATATAGAAACCGACAAAAGAATATGTGGGGTAGGGGGTGAAAATACCTTTCGTAAAGACAGACTGGCGTTTCAGTTAAATATTTTAGCTTTGTAGATGACAATCAGAAGCAGAAGTATATGTCACACTCATAGGGGTGCAAGAAAAGAAATTATTCAAAACTTTATAACGGTTAAACTTTACAATTTCAACAGCTAAATGATTGGAAATAACTTCCGATCTACTATTTGGATTTCATATATGAAGTAGATCTAACAAAGAAGAAAAACTTCTCAGAGCATTTGCCATATAATCAAATATAAAAAATATCACTGGAAGCGATTGAAGTAGAGATACATGGCCAGGACTTATGACATTGAAGATATATTACCTGACATTCTTAACAGTATATATTTATTTCATAATGGCATAATAACAGATGTAGCAACAGTATCTAAATTTCAAACGAATGGTGAATTTATAAAGTTGTATGATAAATTCTGGAAATAAAATGTCTTTCCTGACACTGTTTGAGAACTTTCCTAAAAGCAGACTTTGCAATTGTCTAAGTTGCAAGTAAAATTCCCCTAAGTGTTTCATCTTGCTATTTCAACAGATACATGAGTGGTATATTTTGTTGCGTTCTAAACTCAACTGACAATATACGGTTTTGATAAACGTTGCTCGGATAGAATTGGCTTTCCATCGAATGATCAGGCCATCATAACAACATATGAAGGAATTTCTCTGAGCGTTAAATTTGTTGGTCTGATCTATGACATGCTATGAAAAGAAGGTCCTCAATAAGTAGCACTTTCGTTTCTCTACTTTGTTTATTGTCGTGTACCCGGTTAAAGGTCTAGAAAGAATAACTCAAAAACGCCCAAACAGGAAATAACGAATATATATTAAATACGGAAAGAATACAATACTTGGAACTTGGTTAGTAGAATCAATAAAACGAGCTAGTGTGGAATACTATAATACAACACTCGGCCTTAGAAATAAGACTCGTAATGGTCTTTAAGATAGCAGTGTTCGTAAACTGACTCTCGACTGGTTTTAGGCCACTCTGAGGGTACTCTACTCAGGCTACATTATTTAGCTGTCCCTCCCAGTAAGGGCAACATATGACACATGGTCAATTATAACTGGGATTTCCGGGCTATATGGCCCGGCCAAAAAATGTCTGTCTATTTTTGCCCAGTCGGGATTCTACACTTCGGCGAAACCACGACTGGGTTATTGTTCTCTGCTCGGAAGCAGAGAGCGCCCTCTACCCAAAGGCAGAGGGCTGACAGTATCAATAGAAGCACATGCGTGCAGTGCTACTTGCTCTTCTCAGGCTACTCTCTCTGACTTTATGTGAGAGAGGTATAAGTAATGGTTGGAAGGGTTCATTCAGTCTGTCGGTGATGCCGCTATGACATTTATCAAGAAATCCTTTTGCAAATTGATGATTAATTTCGAGCATGTAGTTGATAAGGTTGTTCCACACCGTTTCCTACGAAACACTGGAAATTTACCACAATGCTTTTTTACTTTTGAAAGATTTTGTTATATCTATTTTAAAGAAAAGCAAAGGAGAGAAATTTAATTGCTTAAAACAGAGCAATAGATAGATGTGTTCACAAGGCTTTTCGTGTGGAGTAGGATAGAGTCGTAGACGGTTTAGCCAACATCAATTCGCCTTTTGGATAACTTTAATCGTGATATTGTCCCAAACTCTAATACAGTTTTAAGTATTGTATGTCTGTGATCCCTCTCTTCGGTAATTGAATGCAATGTAATATGAAACCCCGCGCTGTAATTATTTTTGTTGATTACTTTCTGTTTTACAGATTGTCTATCTTTTGCATGCTATTTAATGCCTGAAAATATGTCTTAGATTGTAAGAATTATTTCAAGATAATAATGATTTAATGATACATGTGTCAATAATTAATCCATAGCAGGGAGAAGAAGAGATGAATTAGTGAATTCCCAAAGTAGTGGCATTTAGTAAAAATAAAGACCCAGATTGTAATTAGAATTCGACCTTCCGATTTCCAATTCAGATCCACACATTAAAGCTAACAACACCTGATATTTCCAAGCGAGCTCCAGGCTTGACCTTGCTGACTTCGGTGATGGTATGAAAACAGGTGTTTGAACGAAATCTGACGATAAGCTGATTACCTTGGATATACACGTTTTTAATACTGCGATGCTAATCCAAGATTATCCGAAAAGATCAACAGCAAATCAAATGCATGAAGATTTTCAATTTACGTTTATAAATTTATCCTAGTATTACAAGGATCTTCACTCTTGAAATATTATGGCACACCAAATTATATTAATGTTTTGCTTCATTGTTCACATGGAAAACTCCCATGATAAGCTGTTCTCATTAGTATCACGTCTTTACTAATTTAAGTACAGTACTAGATTGTTATTTAACCGTTCTAATTACAAGTTGTAACTAAGTTTTAACCTACAGCAACAATATAATAACTAAAATAAGAAAAATTATTTTTCAACATAAGAAAAAAGCACATTATGCACACACACAAACAAACATACATACATACAAACACACACACAAACACACACACACACATACACACACACACATATATATATATGTGTGTCAATTATTCAGAAATTATGATATGGATATGTTATAATATCATTACAAAAGTAGCTATTTTGTTTCGACCTTTCTTGTGTCTTGTCAAGTGATGTGGTTTATTTCAAATTGAATGGTTTTAAAAGGTTAAAAGCAAGTAAAACCCCTTTAATCAGGGAGGCATTTTGGTATGTACAATGTGGACCAATCAGAGTAAAGCAACTTCTAATTTGGAGAATATGTGAGCAGACTTAAAAATAATTTTGGGGGGCATTAGTATTAATACTTGATTAAATTGTGTTCCGCATTATTAATTATTAGATATATTTTATTATTGTTGCGAAATTAAAAAATGCTTTCTAAGTTTAACAATTTATTAGATTTAGAAATTTATTCATATATTAAACGAGTAAGAGAAAGAACGCACACATGAATAAACCTACAAATATTCACACATGGAAAAATAAACGAGTATATTCACAAACACTGGCAAACAGACACATGTACAAATTAATATACCCACGCATATATACATGCACAAATTACAAAATTTTGTTTTTTATCGACTTGTCAATTAGTCTGTTAAGTTTCAAAGCTCTACTTGAACACAGACTGAATTGCAACATATGGGATACATTCATATATATATATATATATATATATATATATATATATATCTGTATGTATATACATATATATACATAAGCATGCGATGTAGATATAGAAGAATGTAAAGGGGTATCCTGTATATAAATTGGTAGGATAACTCTCTAAGAGAGCTCAAATATATATGTATATAAACACATGTAGAGCAAATATAAGAAAATATTAAGGCAGACACGTTATTTCATGGTAAATCGGGGGTATGGTCTATTTCAGGCGAACCATCATCAGCTTTCCTCTTTATTGTACAGGAGAGTTTACACGAATGAAATTCACAAAGAAAGACGTCGACAAAAACGGAATAAAAAATAAAGATTGCTGCCTTAAAAGAGAAAATTTAAGAAAAATTCTTCATTACATCAGTTCGTCGAATACACACACACACATTTATATATAAGCATATATACGCAACATATAATCAAAGAGCACATGTAAGAGAGGATGTCGACTCAAACCTGAAGATACACTATGCATGTCAGAGTGACTCGTAGATTTGGAAAGTAAGGAAAGGTGGTTAGGTGTGAGAGAGAGAGACATAGCGTTAAAGAACCAGGTGTGGACGACAAAGTGAACCTCGCTGCCGTACTTGAAAGGGACCTCCAATCCGTAGTGTCCTGGGGTAGGAAATGGCTGGTAAATTTCAATGCCTCTAAAACGAAGCTGTTATCAACTAACCACCATAGACAATCGCATCTACCTCCCATTAGCATGGGACAGGCTAGCCTCCCAGTGAGTAAAATACTACGCCTCCTTGACCTTACACTCTCGGCGGACCTCAAATGGAATGACTATATCGAATCCATTGCCAAATCTGCTGCTATGAAAGTCGGCTCCCTGTGCAGTGCCCGGAAGTTTTTCCCACCTGAATCTATTCTGCACATATACAAATCTACCATCCGCCCGTGTATTGAATATTGCTGCCATACCCCGGTCGAGTGCCTCTTCTGCTCTCCTTGGGCTTCTTGACAAAATACAAAGGAGGATCTGTAACGTGGTTGATATTGACTTGGCAGACCGGCTGCAGCAGCTCTCTCACCGGCGTGATGTGGCTTCCCTGTGCCTCTTCTACAAGTACTTTCATGGCTACTGCTCCGATGAGCTTAGATCACTGGTGCCGCCTAAGCACGAATTTACACGAGATACTAGATTAGCAACTAGGTCCCACCCTTTTACAGTTAAACAAATAAGATGTAACCGTAAATTCTACTCCAACAGCTTCTTTTTCTCGCGCTTCCCGCCTGTGGAACTCCCTTCCACAACTCTGCTTTCCCGACAGTTACAATCTCCAGGTGTTTAAATGTATGGTCAATAGACACCTCCTATCACACTAACTCCCAATTATTCTCAGAACACTCTCATCTACCCAACCCTCATTCTCGGTATCCTTACACGCCTATCACCCACACTCTGACATTTCCTATATTTAATCATCCTTTCTCCACTCTACGTAGCCCCCTGCGCAGTAGTGGCAGTGACACGCCTTGCTCGGGGTGAAACGCTTATGAAAAAAAAAAAGAGAAAGGGTAAGTATCTTAAAGAGTAAACGAAAAGGGAAAAAAGAAGAAAGAAGAGGAATTAATTTTAATTAGAAAGAAAAGATTATAGGAGAAAATGAAAATTAAAAAAAATAAATATTATAAATTAACGGTAGAAGGATAAGAATTTAGAGTCTAAAAAATTAAGAAAATTAAAAATATACAAGAGAGAATAGTTAATCAATCCATTGTAAACATAAATAACATAACGCTATTATATAATCAGAATTATACTAATTATATATTCAACAAAACAAATATAATACAATATAAATTTAAAAATTTAATTTAAAAGTCAGCCTTATTATTCTATATAAGTTTAGTTGTTTAAAATTAATTATTTAGTTTAAAATTAAATTTAACATATTAACATATTAATAGTGGAAGGATAAGAAATTGGTATCTAAAAAAAATAAGAAAATTTAAAAATTTAAGATATAATAGTTAATCAATCCGTTTTAATCACAATTACCATCACACGACTATATAATCAAAATTATATTAATTATTCGTTTAACAAACAATTATTCTACGATATAAAGTTATTAATGTAGGAAAATATTTAGGTCAACGGTACAATTATAATACAACATAACGTTAATAATGTAAAAAAACATATATATGCACACATACAACTCACGCACAAACATAAATGCGTACACACACATATATGCACACGCATATATATGTACACACATATATGTACACACACACACAAACACACACAAACACACACACACACTAGGGTGACTTCACTCGAATCTACTGACCACCAATACATATGTCTCCCCCTGTCTCTACTCAGTTCGGTTATTTACCTATTCTTTCTTTACCGTTTTCCCCCCTCTCCTGACTGCTGTCTACTAGATAGCATTGCTGACGACATAGATAATGCTATTTCCTATCACCCATTCGCACACATATTTGTATTCGGAGACCTCAATGCCCATCACTCTGAGTGGCTTGAAAACGCTGTTACTGATCCAGGGGGCATTCACGCCATGAAATTCGTTATTTCCCAATCCCTTATGCAAGTGGTGGAGTTCCCCACTCGCTTCCCAAGCACTCCCTCGGGTCATTCCTCACTAATAGATATATGTTTCACTCTGCGCCTGACGCCTGTCAAGTCTTGCAGCTTTGCCCTCTCGGCAACTCCGACCACCCTGTTGTCTCTCTCAGTATTTCTTTCCATTCTCACTCCTCCCAGGAGCCCCCTACCTATAGGACCTCCTACCTCTACCAAAAAGCTGACTGGGACGCTTTTCGCGATTTCATCTGCGACGTCCCTTGGGGAAAAGTGTTCGACCTATCAGTGGATGACTGTATCTCTGAGTTCTCGTCATGGGTGAAAGCTGGCATTGATGCCTTCATACCCACCAGGAAGTATTGCCTAAAACTTGTTTCCTCTCCGTGGTTCTCTCTGGCCTGCTCAGCCGGCATTGCTCACAGGAACCATTACTTCCGTCTATTCCGGAGACAGTCATCTAATCACAATAGGTGCCTGTTCACATCTGCTCCCAATGAGTGCAAGAGAACCCTAAAAGACGCCAAACGGTTGTTTGCTGAGAGAACGCGACAGCGCATAGCTGACCGCAAGTTCGGCTCCAAGGACTATTGGAGGATTTGCAAATGAGTGCTGAACAATAGCAAATCCTCAATAGCTCCTTTAATCCATGAATTTGAGGTTCTCACGTCATCTACGGACAAATCTGAGTGCTTTGCCCGCAGATTCTCATCCAACTCCACATTTGACTCAGCTGGAGTACACCCACCCGACTTCCCTATTAGAACTGAGGCCAAACTGCACGACATATATATTACCCCGACAGTACTATCCCGAGTAATTTCAAAACTCGACCCCCATAAGGCGAGTGGAGACGTTGATAGTCCTTAAGAGGTGTGCTCCTGAACTTTCCCTTGTCCTCTCTAAACTGTTTAACTACTGCCTTTCTGCTTTCTGCTATTCTGCATGCTGGAAGTTCTCTTCAGTCGTTCCTGTATTGAAAAATTGTGGTGAAACCTCGGACCCATCCAACTTCCGCCCTATCAGTTTTTACCGATATTCATGAAAGTATTCGAGGCCATAATCAATGCGGAAATAGTTCAACATCTCACTGCCCACAAACTCTTCTCTGACAGACAATATGGCTTCCGCTTTTCCAGGTCCACGGCCGACTTGCTAACAACCGTAACGGAATAATTGCTCTAGGACCTTGATGAGTCTGACGAGGCTCGCGCGATTGCTCTGGACATCTCCAAGACTATCGACACGGTTTGCCACTCTGGCCTCCTATGCAAGCTACAGGGTTACGGTATTACCGGTCGCCTGCTTGACCTAATCCAATCTTTTTTAAATAACCGCAAAAATCAAGGTCGTTTTGAATGGGCGTGCCTCTTCTACAGCACGAATGCTGGTGTCCCACAGGGCTCTCTCCTGGGCCCGACGCTCTTCCTTATTTTCATCAACGACCTCCCAGATCAGATCAAGTCGCAAGTAGGCATCCACGAAGATGACACTACAATATACTCCCGCACCAGTAAGAGACCTGTTGTGGCGGACAGACATAATCTCGCTGCTGACCTTGAACGGGATTTACACTCTGTGGTGAATTGGGGCAAGAAGTGGCTTGGCAAATTCAATACGTCTAAGACCAAGCTGTTGTCTGTCAAACATCACAGGCAACCTCTCCTGCCTCCCATAAGCATGGACCAAGCGATTCTCCCTGAGAGCAATACACTACGCCTCCTCGGCCTTACCCTCACCTCAGACCTCAAATGGAACCACTATATTGAATCCATACCTAAATCTACTGCTAAGAATGTTGGGTCACTATGTCGATCCAGGATGCTTTTTCCGCCTGAATCCATCCTGCATTTTTACAAGTCAACCATCCGTCCATGCATGGAGTATTGCTGCCATTTATGGTCAGGCGCCCCCGCCGTTCTCCTCAGTGTTCTCGACAGGCTTCAAAGGAGAGTCTGTAATGTGATAGGTACTGATCTGGCGGCTCGACTGCAGCCACTTCCCCACCGTAGAAATCTGGCCTCCGTTTGTCTGTTCTATAAATATTTTCATGGCTTCTGCTCAGACGAACTTAAGTCACTGGTGCCTCCTGAACAGGTGTTTACTCGTGCAACCAGACTGGCAACTGGGTCCCACCCATTCACAGTCAGGTTAGCCAAATGCAGACGACAATTCTACTCCTGCAGCTTCTTCTCTCGCACTTCCCGCCTGTGGAACTCGCTCCCATATTCTTGCTTTCCTGACGGCTACAACCTCCAGAAATTTAAATGCAATGTCTATTAACCACTGGACTCTAGCTCTCTCCCCACCCTCGTATATCCTTCCCTTTCTCTCCACCTATGTATCTGTTATCTCACCTGCATTCTCAGCTTTCTATTGCTCCTCTCTAACAATTTGTACTCCTCACTCTTTTCTAATTAATCTTTTTACAATTATGTAACCCCCGGTCATCAGTGTCATTCCTGCCTTGCTCGGGGTGAAATGATTAAAAAAATATTATACACGAACACACATATATACACACATACACCCGCAAAAACTATATGTAAGCGATATCATAAACACGTATATAAAAAAAACATCGACACATATAACAATAGGGTACAAATAAATAATAGATGTTCCGTAAGATAGTGCGATATGTGTAAAGTCTTCAGATTAATGAATGAGAGGCAAAAAGTTATAACATAATCTAAAGCAGCTCCTATGTCGACATTTAAAAACTAGTTCACTCTTCATATATATGCATTTATATATATATTAAACTATCTCCAATTTCCATGTACACTACAAAAAGAAAATGTGTAATAAAATTAAAAAAAACTATATCAAATACAATTACAACAAAATTAACAGAGAAAAATTAACAAAAAGAAAAACAAAATCAACCAATCACAAACAAGACGACAACTACACAAATCCCACCATATATATATATACATATATATATATATATGTTTAAAAAGAATGGACGTCATAATTATCCCACAAAGCCGAGGAACCTTTCGGCCAACACTTATCAGGGGCTTCGTTGGCTTAAATTATAAAGGGTCATAGACAAGAACAAGACCAATTCTGTTGCGATGCAGCATATATAGGACGAACCAATCTGAGGTTGGAGACGCGGGTTGCGCAACACGCCCCCGCTAATATACGTTCTGGCAGTCCTCTAAGAAATATAAGAACAACCCAAGCAGTTGTGGATTCAGCAATTGGCCAACACCTGCTGGACAATCAAGCATGTGCCTCCTCGTATGAGGACAATTGGCTTTCTGTTCTGCACAGTGCTCGATCGGCATATCATCTTCGTGTTTTGGAGGCTATTTGCCTAAAAATCAAGCAGCCGAACCTGTGCAGGCAGAAAGAGCAGTTCCTTCGCTCCTTGCATTTACTGGTGAGTTTGTCAGTGTAACATTTTTCTCTTTTATTTCACACTTGTGGAATTATATGTATAGACCCGGCTTACATTTTAATTTTTTTTTCATTAAAGTTTACTTTTTAACGAGTTCCATCTTCTCCCAGTATTGTGAGTTTTCCCTTTTGGTCTTGTCCTTGTCTATGAGCCTTTATAATTTTAGCCAACGAAGCCTTTGATAAGTGTTGGCCGAAAGGTTCCTCGGCTTTGTGGGATAATTATGACGTCCATTCTTTTTAAAGTTATCTGTAATTTCTGTGGGTACAAGTCATTGTTTTTATATATATATATACATATATATATATATATATATGCGTGTGTGTGTGTGTGTGTGTGTGTGTGTGTGTGTGTGGCTAGACATCAACTTGCTTCTGGCCGGGATCGAAACTCAACCGATTTGGTGTCAGTCAGAGTCACAAATTAAGCCATAGGCGCTTAGTGTCAGAGAACGGAAATTTTAGCGTGTTATATATAAGTGGGGGGGGGGGGTACACATGCCAGTCACCGAATGAACTCAATTAATTGCTGATGGGATTTGCATAAATCGTATGAGTGGAAACTGTTTATTTTTAAATTTTTCTAGCTCTCTCTCTCTCTCTCTCTTTCTCTCTCTCCCATTTTGTTATATATATATATATATTATTGATATTTAGGCAAAAATCACTCTTTTATGCAAGTTTTGTTCAAAATATCAGAGAGGTTGCATTGATTATGTTCTTTATATAATTTCATATATTATCTTATATTTTTTCTATATATTCTATTCCCGAGTGGAAGACATGTTATGGTTAAAATATTTTCATTATGTTTAACATGTGCAATGAACAGATGCATTTAACTGGGATGTCGTCTGTTTTTTACAATTTGCGTTTCTTTCCAACTATGAAAACAAAAATTCTTAGTATTCATGGTTTCCTTCCGTAGTGAAAGGTAAAATTAATGGGATAAATGTATTAAGATCAAACGAAAGATTTTCGGGTGTCATTTTTTGATGTCACCTTAATTATCAGGTACACTAACGTGATTTACTGATAAAACTTATCAGTTACTTTGAATTTTGCCGATAAATTGAAAATTTTGCTACTTCTATTTTAAAATTTCCGACTCAAATATACAGTTTTCTCATAAAATAGTTTATTTAAGGGGGCTGACATAATTTGCTCAGTCTAACTGAAAATTGATTGGTTGTTATGTTGCGATCAGCCAAGACCGTAAATGGATCCTTTTTAAAAAACATGAGCAATTTCAATAGAGCAACGGTAGTTAACCATGATAAATCTAAGACAATTTCGAAATCAGCAGTATCAAATTACCTAAAATACGTGTTTTGTTTCGACACATCGAAAATAGTCTTGATCAGATTTAAATAGTTTGTCTTTTTTTAACATTTCTGTTAATTTATTTATTATCAGCGAGTATGTTACGGAGAGTGTTTGGTATGTGTCCATGTGTATTTAAATGATACTTAATGGAGCTCTGGTTAGAGCGATATTACGTCAGTCTTCTTGTTAACCATCACACTGGCATATTATTTTTAAAATTATTATGTTCCATGTTCCATGTTAATTAATCACAGCAAAATGTTTTTTTTAGTATCATATTTATCATGCATTAGGCTGCATTGTTATTCTAGACAGCATTTGTAATTATTAGGAATTTGTGCAGGGCTGTTTCAAAGAATCTTATCGCAAATCCATAACCATGCAGTCCTTGCAACCAGTACAGCTGTCGGTTGAAAATTATAAAATCTTTCTCTTAAAAAATGTTTACTGGAACAGTTCCAGTCAGTGTTATCGCTATGCATTTTACCGATGTCGTTTTCATTCCCAACCCATTTCTCGAAAAAGTGCGGAACGCCACCATGCGTCATGTGTAGGTGATTTAATGAAAAACTGCTCATAATTGTTTTTACTGTACTTTGTACTGGATGTGTATAAAAAATATTTGCGCATGCGTGATGAAATGTATTTTCTTTCTAGTCTCCATCTTCTTTCGAGTTGATGGAATATTTTTTAGCAACGTGCTTGTTATGCCACCAAACAAAATCAATAAATCTATACCAGATCGAAATATGTGAATTTTACCTAACAGTTACAATATTTCTGATACGCTTTATTAAACGGGAGTTTAGATAGCGAAAAGTTTTAGTTATACATTTATCTGGTAACTTTAATATAGGAAGTCAGTGTTGAATGCACTTTCACTCGTTTTCTCTTCTGAATAGTTTCATCGAAACGAAGTGGTGAAGTTAATTTTCTTTTTTGTTAAGAAGTTTTAATCGAAGTAATTATGAGAAACAGCGTTGCCTTTATTCGATGTCTTAATTTCTATTAAGCTAGACGCGACATTGTCAACACGTTTGGATTTTTTTCTGATAACATGACCGCGTAAATTAAAATCCTATTCCCTGCAAGCAAGATCCCATCCACAGGGTTGGATTGATCATTATGTATAGAGCATTCTTTTTATTTTATTCAGTGGATTTTCGCTTCGGGTGAACGTGCAGAGGTCGAGAGTGGACCAGAATAATTGTCCGTTATTTCGTCATGTGGGGATGCCAACGAAAATTAATAGGCGCCAACAATATAATTTCAACAGCAATTTTGTGAAATAAATAAATAAAGGCATAAGATTGCAAACTGAGTGGCAAAAAGCCGAGATTTTTAGGTGTATTTTATCGTATTGTGTTCTTTTTTCTTTTTTTTCTTTTTCTTTTTCATTTATTTCCCTAATTTTGTGTATGCGTATTTGTGTAAGCGTATTTATCACCCAATTTAAAATTGCAAGTTGCGATCATTCAATTTCCACACGTGCTATACTCTGAATAAATGATTGAACGCCGGGTTTAATCTTTCGTGATGAGTTTTACATCGAGGCATGTAATCTCTTCGCAGCAGGGAAAACAATAAGGCTGGTTAAACAAAAGCCTGGCTAAAAACGGAATTAAGAAAAAATAGAAATCATTTACAAAGAAAACAATATAACTCGCTGACGGGCAGAACTAATGGTGGGCATCTTAAAATTAGGAAGGTATAATTGTTATGGTTGAGAGCATTTAATAATGAGTGTTCAAGGGCAAATTGAAATTTATAAGCTAGTTTAATTTTAATTCATGATTACTTTTTTTAATGTTGCAATGAATTCTAGGTTTTACACGGACACAAAATATCAATCAATCAATCTATATAATTAACATTTTTCGGAGAGTTCTCATCTTTATTTCCAAATTAACGACGTTTCGTCCGTTGTATGACCCGGTCTTCTTCAGTGACTTGAATTTCGAAACGTTTATTTCCGTCAGTTGTGTATATTGTTCTCGTTCCATGAGCCATGATATATATATATATATATATATATATATATATATATATATATATTCTACAGTTTGGTTTCCCATTTGTGCATGCGTCTTCTTCTTTTACATTAAATATACAACACATCCTGAGGAATATTTATATTACCATATATCTGCCAATCTTATTATATGGCACCAACCATGCACCTATTATACAATACAATTCATTTACCTCAGTTTTAATTTCTGAGATTAACCCTTTCCAGACAACACGATGATATGTTCCGGAAAACACGTGCGTGTGCTACCGAACAAATGCTTATACAGTATAAGGACAGTGCAAAGAAGGTGACCGCATCCGTCTATTGTCGGTTACCTTCAAAATTAACGATTGTGTTTTGGGTTTTCAAACAAAACATTTTCGAAATTTGAAATCATATCAAAATGTGATCCACACGGATTTGCATATTAAATTTCAATGGCGATTTTCGACGCTGGTCGAGAGTTCCAACGTATGGCTATAGATGAGGTTAAATCTAGACCACTTGGAATGAATTATTAATTGGTTTGCTTTTCATGGCTTATAAAATCTTTGTAGGTTTTTAATATCATATATATATTTAAAAACGGAGGATATTATTTACAGTTCATAAAACTCTCGAGACTTCTCGCATTTACGTAATGACCGGACTCGAATTTCCTAACTGAGGCAATTAAAGCACTTAGAATTAGACAGTACTCTTAAGGAAATATTACATTCAAATTACAGTATTTACATTATTCGGACTACTTTCCTCATCTATATTGCTATTTGTATGACGTTTCGGCTATTGTACGCTCCAGCCTTCTTCAGGGGCTAGGAATTTCGAACCGAACACTTTATTACAATCACTGTATGAACTTCATTCTTTGCGTAGTAATGCCTTGATTGGAATTCATGAGTTATCTCCTTCTAACCATGCAAGTTACTTGGTCACCACTGCTGTAGCCTGATATTGAACTCCCAACTCTTTAGTTCTAGTCACAGGAATTAACCAACGTCTATATCCACTAGACACATGGCGTACAACCGCCAAATCGTCGTGCAAATGACAACATAGATGAGAACAATAGTCCGAATAAGGTAAATACTACCTCATCTTAGAAATATAGACAAATGTATTTAAATTGTATTTATATATTTTATTGAATAATATATATTATCGGTCTAAACTGAAACATCTAAAAGAAAGAAATAAAATATTAATAACGCTTCATAATGGAAGTAGCTTAAGGGTTCCACTTGATATGTTATTGATTTGATTTAACCCATAGAAAAGAAAAACAGCGTTAATAGTTTTTTTAATAAAAGATATAAAATCTTTTTATTTTTTGCTTTTACAGTTACATCTTTCTCAGCGTGTATCAGTGTTAAATTTATCGTGTTAAAATACCTTGTTCGTAGTTGTTTCTTAGGATGAAATGTGATTTCTTCGCGTGTATGTGTAAGAAAAAAGAGTTAAGGAACAAATTGAGAAGAAAAGAGGTAAGCGTCATATAGCTAGGTATGGAATAATGTAAGTGTTACGAAGCTTAATGTGGATGAGTGTACGACTTACGTAGCTTGACTAGAATGATGAGTGAATGAATAAATTGATCTCTTTCAAGCCGCCGGAATGTACTGATGTTGCATATTCTCTATCGCTATATCCATACTGGATTTGCACGTCTATAGACTTTAATTAGATGACCTTCAAAGGGAACCAGATGCATTTCTTTGTTATTGGTAGGAACGCGACCCGTTTATTGAAAAATTTTTTTTTTTTCAAATGATTGATTTATTAACATAGAATTACCGTGAATCCTCCTACTCAGAAGCCATTTTTTTCATTTGATAGATTTTTTTAGCATTTATTTGCGTCTTCGCCACACAAGTAGATGATATGAAATAGTGAGAATTATGTAGATCGTTACGAAATTTGAAATTAAGTTTGAGCCAACTAAACTTTGGTAAAATTTTGTAAAAACCTGAAAAATACTATGACTGAAATAGGTTTTACTTGCCGCGAAATTAAGAGAAACGATCACCAGAAAAACTGTATAGTTAATTTCATCTCTTAAACATTGTAATTGAACTAATTAAATGTTGCCCGGAACACTGAATAACTCAAAGCGTATCTGTGAGTACAGAGATTCTACAAATTCAGAAACATAGTTATTTTTAGAGACGCGCTAAATTTCAGTGCACAATAATCTTAGTTCATTTAATTAAATATTTCTCTTCTTTTAACCATGTATTATTTTATAACTTTATTAGCAAATATACTTATGAAAATACTGATTTTGACCCCTGTTAATGTGTGTTTTATGCAATAATGCTTCCTGTATAAAGTGAAAGAGGTACAGCTTATCGGAATATGGGGGGGGGGGCGATGATGGTTTTTCTTAGGCTTGATCATGTTAAGATTGCAGTAATGATTTTCAAAGCGATGCCTAGATGTAACACACGGCCGAATGTACGCCATACCCAGTGAGAATGTGACACTTTTCTATGGTAAATGATTTTGTAAAAAAAACTTGCTAATTTTAAACCACGTTGAAGTGCCAAACATGTTAAAATTGTACTGATTAAAGAAGCATACTAACGAGAGTGAGTCCACAAAAATGCAATCCTTGAGAGAATGGTGCTCAATATGAATATTCAGCCAATGGTGGTTTGATGCTATGTGAGCGACAGGGCGGATTGTAATCATGAAGGTTAGAGCTGATGGTAGTAAGGAATATGTTTCGTCTTGACACTTTCTGTTGTGACATCTCCACTTTGTATATGATAATAGACTCGACTGAGTATACATATACTGCTGCCATAGAGAGAAGGGCAGTTAAGAGTTGAGAGTAATCGTAGAGATCCGTTGGAGTTATCGGAGAGTATCGGAATTGACACATAAGTTACCGAGAGATACGAAAGTTACTCAGAGACTAGCTCATCATAAATCAGACTAGCTCTGATCTCTACTCAGAATAATATACACAGATAGACTATTTCCAACGACTTCACTTCAAGACTTGTATATATTATTTCTTACTAATAGCATTCCCGGATTTACTAACCTGAGTTCAAATCAGTATATTACGTTCAATGTAACCTACTTTTCTATCTCAATATCTGTTTTTGTTGTTCATTATTTTGTGCGGTTCTTCACTCGGAATCCAAAACACTTTCCCTGAAAATAACGACAGAACAACGAGAAGCTTGCCAAATTTTACCTGTAGGAAGATGGTTGTAAGATCTACAATATGAAATCAATCAAAAGAACGCAGCGACATTTTGTGCTTTAACAAGAAAATAATTGAAAGACTGGGCAACTGATGGACATATATAGCAGAAGTATTCCATTTCTGACCTCATCTGACTCTTGTATTGCTGAGTATAGTAGGAAAATACAGATATTTACTCAATCATTACAAAGAACCGGCTGTTTGTCTAGCATCTTTAGCGAGATTTCCTTTGTATAATTTTCAGTTGACGTCTGAGTCGAGATTACGTCTCAATAGACTAGGACTCATATGGAGTAAATTCAGGGACCTCGTTATGATGATGGATTGTCAAGAGTTTATTTTCGAGATATTATTTTTTTCTGGTATTGAACAGTTAAACCTATCTCAGAAGAGAGATCAGATGCCAGTCTCAGGTGATGTAGTTTTGTAGTTGCATCCATATATGGTTTTAACAAGTTCAGATATTCACAAATGATGTGAAGCAACAAGTCAATTGGCCCACGAAGAGGGCCTTACGGGATGTCTACGTTGATAACTTGTGATCCGGAATACTAGCCGTTAATAATTGCCCGTTAGCAAGAAACTGATAAACAAAAAAAACATTTATACTGATACCATAGCTAGAAAGTGAGCTGATTACAATTTATGCAACACCTTGTCAAAGAATTTCGAAATATCTAATTTGATCGTCTTGAAATATTTTTATCGTCTAATGCCGCTGTGGTTCTCTGAGTAATGACCTTTAGGATGTCAGTAGTGGAGCAAGCCGGTCGAAATTTTATATGTTTAGCAAGATAGACGATCAGGAAACTTCTTCGTGATTATAGATTATGGTTGTTAATAGGAATCTGATGGGTTTATAATGAGATGGGGATGACCACCCAAACGCACTCTCGACCACTGAACATGCACATGACAGATTCCACTAACATAGGAAGGAATTATCGTTAGGCAACGCTTAAATAATTTTGCTAAGATTCCGACAAACCCATTGTTAAAATTCTTAAAAACAACCGTAAGATTTTATCTGAACCAGTAGCATTCTTAGTAGCAAGACACATTGTGAAACTTCGCGGTTTTTGATATTACTGATAGTTCTGTGACACACATTCATACTTGATTCTTTCATGCACATATGTTATTTCAAAAAACGAAACTCGTCCCTTACTTGATACTTCTCCCCATTATTTTGCTACAATTAGTAACAGAGATGTATTTCAATTTGTCATCCACACACATACTAACGTTACCAGCATACAAACACACTTAATTTATCTATAGTATAAATACGCTTGGCACATGCATTATTTTTACAGACATACACATACATTTAAAATAAACATTTGTTGCTTTTATTATACCCGGCACACATCTATAAACAGCCATAAAATCATTCTATATTTTACACTGTTCGTCTATTGCTTCGGTACACGTGACACATATCTGACTAATAAAATCAAACCTCAATCAAAATACCGCCTCTTTGAATTATTTAAAATTAAAAAAGTTGTTTAAAATTCTTTATCTTTAAGAAATCTCTATGAAAGCTTGTTAAAGTGAGAAATATTAGATTAAAGAAACGTTTTCTATCTGTTTTTTAAATTATTGTATTCATCTTCTCGCATTTCAGTCACCATATATTTAACAAATACACACACACACACACACACACACACACACACACACACACGTGTGTGTGTGTGTGTGTGTGTGTGTGTGTGTGTGTGTGTGTGTGTGTGTGTGTGTGTGTGTGTGTGTGTGTGTGTCTATTCTTTCATAATAATCATATTTTTGGGGGATTTTTATGTTAATTTTGAATTCACCATGGAAAGCACCGAATCGGTTTAAAATTATATATTTTCGGTTTCTTCCGAAATTATTCACAAATGTTAATGGTGATGGCAAACTAAATGTTTACTGCGATAGTTGTACTGTGGTTTTTGCAAACTCGCGTGAACGCGCTCTGTTATAATTAACTTAAAATTAATCTTTTTAGTTATGGCATGGTGCTTTTTTTGTAAAAATGTGTTCACAATGAAAGGAACATAACTAGTGTTGGTAAAAAGGCAAATAGCATTTCGTTTTGGTTAAATACATCTTAAAACATTTCTACAAAATCGTAATAAAATGTTGTTTTGTGTTGGTGGGTTGGTTTTGATATTGCTTTTGCTCACAGTTACATTCATTTTGCCTTCATAATATAATTATGCTGTCTCTCTCTCTTTATATATATATATATATATATATATATATATATATATATATGTATATATAATTAATAATAATAATACCACATTTGGGCAGCAACCCTTCTTTTATAAAAACTTTATGAAAACATATTAAGAAATCAATGCGTTTAATATTTTGTTTATTTTTTTGTGTATCTTTATAATTTCCTGTTTCTCTAAATATAAATTGTGTAGAAATTAGTCATTATGAAAGATGATTGTAGTACTTAAACTGAATGTATAAATTGTTTTATATATATACATATATATATATATAGAATTACAGGTATGATTTATTTTCAAAACATGGATATACAGAGCAATCTTCATTTTCCAATCTCGTTACAGAACAAAATTGCTTCTGCGTTTGTTTTGATGATGAACTATTTTCCGCGCGAAAAACATTTTATTCGAATCAAAACATCGCACATCTTTCGCGACTCTATCGAAAAGTGTTCAGATGAACTTAAATCGTTTCTTTCCACTAGTTTTAACCTTCACGGCTATGCACATTTCATCAACCTCATTCCCTTGTCGAACATATATTCCACTTTAACAAACCGTTGGGTTGCGGAACTTAATCCCCAATTGAAGCTCTTCCTGTCGCTATACTCTTAATCTCTTCTAATCTATGGTTAACTGTGATCTTACACACATGCCACTATAAAGTTCACCTATTACTTCCTTCATCATAACCCTTTACCGGAAAGGATTGTCGAGTTTTTTACATGATGAACAGTATTATAAAAGTATGCTGAAATCTCATCGTAAATCAGTTTACATGGTGATTGAAATATGTGAGATTTTTTCACATCTCTTACTTTTCTGCATTTGCTCAGAAGTGAAGTGCTAACCATCTCTATAATGATCTTTCAAGGTAGCACATTTATTAAACTGTGTTTGAAATATTGAATACTCTATTAATTAATATATTCGGTGACAGTTTAGTGGTGAGGTCTATAACGATAGAGGCTTAGAGGACATAGAATGACGATGCAAATGACGATCGATACTTACAGGTAATAGATTTATTTTTTGATTCTGCCGAATAATCTTCTATTAAGTTTCAAAACCTGGTCATTTATTTCATTAAGTCTAATCAGACACCCTGTGATGATTCCAAATTCCGTTCTTTTCATTCTGTTGAAAATGTTCTTTTCAGTTTAGTTGCTTTTTTTAAATCCAAATTTGATTACACTTACATGTCTAAACGTGTCTGTTTTTTTATGCTGGCAATTGTCTTTCTTTAAATGCCACATACACATGCACTCAATATCAATATATTTTTCTTTGATGCTTTGTAATTACGTTTATCACATCGTTTTATTCCCGGTCGATATATGCCTATTTGCATTCTGCTATTTAAATGTCTGTATTTTATATACATAAAATAGCACATTAAAACACTGTATGTTCATAATGTTCTTTTCAGTTCTATAATATATGTGGTTAAATCAATTCAATTTTTTTCCATTTCAGATGGGAAACAAAAAGTATTAGTTTACTTTTTAATGTCGATTGTGTAAATACCTAGAATATTAATACCGTTCGAACATTCTTTCGGATATGACAATAGAAAATAAATTGTGTTATTAAAATATGCCAATAATATTATATAATATACTTCGATTCTATCGATAAAATGAAGGAATATTGATTTGAACTATTTTTTATGTAGTGTAAAATAAGCTTACCTTACAAACATAGAGTTAAAACCCTGCAATTTATCTGGTCTCAAAAATAGCACGAGCGAGAAATGTTCAGCTGTCTTAACCTCCAAGTAATTTTGACAAAAATATTATATTTTATAACTTGAAAACTTCTAAGAATACGTCTATTTACAAAACTGTTAAAAACAATGTGAAATGCAATTCTATGTGTATTTTATTTATAAGCATAGTATTAAATGAAATTTGTTTTTGTTTTTCTTCTTCTTTTTCTATGAGCACGTAGGGTGTCATAACTAATACATTCTTTCCTTTGTAACTTTTAGCAATTTTTTATTGTTTTTTTTTTTGAGTACGTGTGGCGTCATAAATATCTACAAAATCCTACCCTTTACAGCTCTTAGCAAGTTATGTTTTTTGTTTTTTCTTCTATGGCCTAGTCAGGTGTGATAACTATCTACAACATTTTGCTAATTGTAGCTCTTGGAAAGGTATGTTATTCTTTTTCTTTTTTCTTCTTTGACAAGATGTGCTGTCTTGAACATCTACAAAATCCTTCCTTTTTGTAGCCTTCAGGAAAGGTAACTTTTTTCTTTTTTCTTCTTTGATCATGTGTGATGTCCTAACCATCTAAAAAACCTGCCCTTTTTAATTATAGAGATGGTATGTTTTTCTTTCTTTTCTTTGCCCACATGTGGTGTCATAACTGTCGTCAACATTATATCCATCGTAGCTCTTAGAAAAATATGTTGATTTTTTTTTAATACGGCTTCTAGTCCCTGTTTTGATATCCATTTACACAAGCTCATTAGATACGCACTAGCTGCTTCCCTAAGCCACGGGTTTTTTCGCTAAGTCTTTCGTACGTCAACTTTCCAAACATTATTTCTTATTTATGCGACTCCGAAAATATATTTTATTTTATCTGAGAAAAGGTGTACTTTTTTATTCAATTTTCCTTCAAACTGGTTCATTTCTTACTTACTAAATACATGTTATTTTTAGCATTCTACTCTAGTACCGGATGTAGGTTGTAATGCAGTTGATATCAAACCAAAAATCGAGGAGCCGATTTCGAATTACAGTTGAATTCGTTTCATTGACTTACGTACAAATACCCTTGTGAATGGGATTAATCTGTCTCTTCCCTCAAGTGATGGTTAAATAATAGAACATATTGGGTTCTATAGCCTTGGCTGGCAACCAGCCTACCTCAGAAATAAATGGCAGGATAATCTTCTGCTCAGTTTAGTCTACTTCGCGATAATCTTCTGCCCAGCCAGTTGTGTCTCTTTGGAGACAGGATCGCCCAAAACGTGTATCACGTATGGCATTTAACTAACTGACTGACTGTTTTACGATATCCCCGTTGCCTTAAATCTGTTTCTCATATGTAACTAACTTGTCCAGGCTTTCGCTACTATATAAAAAATAGAATGTACATAGGATTTCAGCACTCTTTTATATGTTCATAATAATATTGGCATGTTTCTTTTTAACTAGATTATCCCTTGGAACACGTCTTTTTATAATAAATGGTACTTAAAATTTAGCTGTCACTATGTTCCCTCATCTGCTAAGTCACACGCAGATATTTAAACGTCTAAACTTCTAAACTTTCAATCAGGAATAGTGTTCTTAGACTTCATGTTTAGTCATTTCTCAGGTTTTCTTCACTTGCTTTTTTTTAGGGATGTCATCTGTTTTAAGTTTTTGCTATCAACACTGAGTCAACTGCATGTCTTGTATTGTTCAGATTGTATCAATCAAAAAGAAATTTTGGTAGGATTTTAAATCTGTTAAAAGTGCTTCGTAGTAGAGTGAGGTGATAGCAAGCGTGCTTGTCATAAGCCCCTTTTTATTTTTTGTGTACGTACTCAATTCATTTTCTATTGGTAGGCAGATATGCTCTTGTGATAATGCTTGGAATACGCTACTATATCCTCAAATAGTTATAGATAATAAATTTTACAAGATTAATTTATCTATAAAAAGATTATATGAAAACAAAAATGTTATAATAAAAGCGACACATTAAATGTTTTAGCTGTTCACCATAACGAGACTGACCATAATTATGTTTTAAAAAATACTATAATTAAGAGATAATAATTTATTAAGATGGTCATAGCTAAAAAATAATTTATTCAATCTGTAGAAAGTAATGGCAACAAAGTGCAGAAAATTATTCTGCTAGTCAGTCGTGTCTCACGTTTTGAACTATATATATATATATATATATATATATATATTTACTTTATTTAAAATTTGCCCAATACAATAGTAGAGCATATATATATATAAATATATATATATATATATAAATTAAAAAGGATTAATTCAATGATGTTGAATGACCTTTTTTAATTTATATTTGCTCTGTAATATTTTATTACATGGAGCTCTCTTCCAATATCATTTTTTAATATTAAAATAAAATTTTTAATATTAATTAGGCTCGGGTTTTTGGAATTTACCTTATTGCTTTTTTCACTTGGATTAAAGTATCTGAATTAATATATATATATATATATATATATATATATATATATAGGTGCTATTATTATGACAATATCTATCTATCTATATATATATATATATGTGTGTGTGTGTGTGTGTGTGTGTGTGTGTGTGTGTGTGTGTGTGTGTGTGTGTTCGATTTTTAGTCGGGCTGGTTGAATTCACGTTCATAACATATAGAATGAATCGTCCATGTGCACGTGGAAAAAGATTGTAATTCTTAAAACATTTTTATGATATATTCCTTGTCAATAAATATTATTATTTGTATAGTCCAAAATGTCTCGGATTTAAATAACCTCTAAAGTGGAAATACGTATTCAAACCTTTAAGCAGATCACATGAGAAAACTGTATAAACACTGAAATGATGAAATAATGATAAAGCTATTGCATCATTAATTGTACTGTGTCGAAAACAAAGTGAATGTTGTTGAGCTTACATCAGGTGCAATTGTTTCATTCGTTAGTTTTAAACATTTTTGTCAAACAAAACCTTACTAGTGTTGCGTGATTATAACATTTAAAATTGTTTATTTAATTAAGAAGCATCAATTTTACAGTTTTTACAATATTTTCGCAACATGGAAAGCATGATACTTTTGTGCATGATGCAATTACCTAAATAGCTTCATAAGTAATTTGGTTTGAAGTAAATTAATTCCAATGTAATTAAAATTGAAGATTCTCTCAAGAGAATTTGATTATATTAAGTGCCTTTAATCATTCACTTAATTCCTACCATATGGTATCTTTCAAAGAGCTTACCTACTGGTGAATATTTCGAGAGATGTTAGGCTGGGTTTCGTCTACTTAGCCTCTAATTAACGTTAACCAGTATCTGAAAAATTACGCCCATAAACCGCTTAAAACAGATTTGAGCCGTACGTTCAAGACATTTTTCTTCAACTTTCAGCATCTAGCAATAAGCAGCATCGGTTTAGAATAAATCAATTTTTCCGATTATCTTAACAGATTTATTTGCAACTATAATATCTAAAATAAGTACAGCCGAACGGTAGAATTTTGATATTGTTAGCTTCAGATAATCTTAGATGTATCGGCCTTCTGATGATGGTCATAATTTAGTCCATACAAGCAGCTGAGAATCAACATTCTTCTTGGAACATGCGCTCTTCTAAGCAGCACTTGCAGCTGCACATCATTAAAGTCCGGCACAAAAATAATGATGATAATGATAATTAAGGAATATCTTGAAAAAGTTGACGTATTTAGAGATGTTCAGGCCACTTTTTCAACATTTATCCTTGGAACGCTGATGAAAATACAAACCGAACGTTCTAATTTGAATAAACGGTGTTGAGTGGCATTGAATATATTCTGCGAAAATTGCTGTCTGAAGAAGTAAGATATGATGGCGAACACATTACCCAGT
Source organism: Ascarosepion bandense (assembly GCA_037127315.1). Classification (NCBI taxonomy): domain Eukaryota; kingdom Metazoa; phylum Mollusca; class Cephalopoda; order Sepiida; family Sepiidae; genus Ascarosepion; species Ascarosepion bandense. Next base: position 7,404,341 of record JBBBDQ010001232.1, on the reverse strand, counting down.
TGAAAACGGAATACTATTACTATTAATACTAATACTACTACTACTACTAATAATAATAATTATTATTATTATTATTATTATGTCATTTTTCATCATATTTCGATTTCTGCTTTGGCCTCACTACCAACCAAGTCTGCGGGGAGACCTAAGGCAGGTAGTGGCGTGTTGTTATGGCTCCATTTCATGTTTTTCTATCTTCCCTATCATCCTCAGCATTACATAGATAAAGTTTTCCTTAGTGTGTGGGCTGTACTTAATAAGACAATTTTTTGTATGTCTCTTAAGCTGGGGTTTCCAGGGATGCTTTCAATGTGTTGTTTTGTTCCATTTTTTATCATTCCAAGTGCACCTACTATCACTGGCACAACTCTTGTTTTCAATTTCCACATTTTTTCTATTTCAATTTCCAGGTCTTTATATTTTGACAGTTTTTCAAATTCCTTGATTGCTATGTTACAATCCGCTGGACAAGCCATATCAATTAATAGACAAGTTTTCTCCTTCTGGTTTTTAACAATAATGTCTGGCCTGTTTGCTTCAATTTTTCTGTCTGTGTAGATGGTGTAATCCCATAGAATGGTTACATCTTCTATTTCTGTAACCGGTGCTGGATGATGTTCATACCAGTGTTTGTTTACAGCTTTTCCATAATGTTTGCACATTGTCCAATGTAAATATTGCCCAACTCTATCGTGGCGATTTTTATATTCGTTTGGGGCAAGCACAGAACAGCCTGAGATTAGGTGGTCTATTGTTTCTTGGTGTTTATCACAAAACCTGCATTTTGGATCCATATTATTATGCATAATATTTGCCTGAAAGTTTCTCATGAAAAGACTTTGGTCTTGTGCTGCAAGTATAAATCCTTCAGTTTCAGACTTTAATCCAGATGCACGTAACCATCGATGAGTATTAACTTTGTCAACATTGGATTTATTGGCACGTACTGGATATTGGCCATGCAGAGGTTTGTCTTGCCAGCGCTGTTTCATCGTTTCAAGAGCTTTATCTTTGGCTTTCATTTTCATATTTTTTGCCGCAATAGTTGATTCTTGGCTTCTGTTTTGCTTTTCTACAGAATCTACTAACTGTAAATCTTGTTTGTATTTACTGCCTTCTTTTATTATTGAATATTTTTCTTTCTTTCTTCATGTTGCCTTACTAATTGTATCATCCAATCCTTTGTTGTTTCTATGTATGTTAGTAAGCCAATAGTTGTTGTCTTGTATGACAATTCCAGCTGAATAAGACCCCTTCCACCTTCTTTACGGGGTATGTATAGACGGTCTACATCAGCCTTTGGATAATGCATCTTATGCTTAGAAAGAAGCTTTCTTGTTTTAGCATCCATTCGTCTGATGTCGTTTAGAGTCCAGTTTAAGATGTTGAAGCTATATTGGACAACTGGGATTGCAAGGCTATTAATGGCCATAACTCTGTTCTGTGAATTTAATTCAGTTTTTAATATCATTCGTAGCCTTCTATAGTACTCTTTACGCACTATTTCTTTCATTTTTTTATGGTGAATGTTTTCGCTCTCATTTACACCTAGGTATTTATAAGCTTCTTCTGGTTTCAATTCTTTTATTGTTACAGCAGGGTCTAGGCTAATTGAGGATGTTTCTTGTATTGATCCACGTAAAACTGTAGCTTTAGCACATTTATTCAAATTAAATTTCATTCCAATGTCTTCGCTGAAGCATTTTACAGTTTGCAGAAGACCTTCCAGCTCATTATCATTCTTAGCATATAACTTCAAGTCATCCATGTAAAATAGATGGCTTATTTTCTTTTGTCCTATTTTATAACCACATTCTGTCTTATTAAGTTGACTGGTTAGTGCTATTAATGATATGCAGAATAGTAAGGGAGATAAAGAATCACCTTGAAATATACCTCTTTTGATGTTTATTTCATCAGACTTATAGGTTCCATTTATATGATTGAGGTAAAGGGTTGTTTTCCATATAGACATGCACTGTTTGATGAAATTGATGATGACGGGCGATATTATTATTATTATTATTATTATTATTATTATGTCATTTTTCATCATATTTAGATTTCTGCATTGGTCTCACTACCAACCAAGTCTGCGGGGAGACCTAAGGCAGGTAGTGGCGTGTTGTTATGACTCCATTTCATGTTTTTCTATCCTCCCTATCATCCCCAGCATTACATAGATAACGTTTTCCTTAGTGTGTGGGCTGTACTTAATAATACAATTTTTTGTATATCTCTTAAGCTGGGGTTTCCAGGGATTCTTTCAATGTGTTGTTTTGTTCCATTTTTTATCATTCCAAGTGCACCTACTATCACTGGCACAACTCTTGTTTTCAATTTCCACATTTTTTCTATTTCAATTTCCAGGTCTTTATATTTTGACAGTTTTTCAAATTCCTTGATTGCTATGTTACAATCCGCTGGACAAGCCATATCAATTAATAGACAAGTTTTCTCCTTCTGGTTTTTAACAATAATGTCTGGCCTGTTTGCTTCAATTTTTCTGTCTGTGTAGATGGTGTAATCCCATAGAATGGTTACATCTTCTATTTCTGTAACCGGTGCTGGATGATGTTCATACCAGTGTTTGTTTACAGCTTTTCCATAATGTTTGCACATTGCCCAATGTAAATATTGCCCAACTCTATCGTGGCGATTTTTATATTCGTTTGGGGCAAGCACAGAACAGCCTGAGATTAGGTGGTCTATTGTTTCTTGGTGTTTATCACAAAACCTGCATTTTGGATCCATATTATTATGCATAATATTTGCCTGAAAGTTTCTCGTGAAAAGACTTTGGTCTTGTGCTGCAAGTATAAATCCTTCAGTTTCAGACTTTAATCCAGATGCACGTAACCATCGATGAGTATTAACTTTGTCAACATTGGATTTATTGGCACGTACTGGATATTGGCCATGCAGAGGTTTGTCTTGCCAGCGCTGTTTCATCTTTTCAAGAGCTTTATCTTTGGCTTTCATTTTCATATTTTTTGCCGCAATAGTTGGTTCTTGGCTACTGTTTTGCTTTTCTACAGAATCTACTAACTGTAATTCTTGTTTGTATTTACTGCCTTCTTTTATTATTGAATATTTTTTCTTTCTTTCTTCATGTTGCCTTACTAATTGTATCATCCAATCCTTTGTTGTTTCTATGTATGTTAGTAAGCCAATAGTTGTTGTCTTGTATGACAATTCCAGCTGAATAAGACCCCTTCCACCTTCTTTACGGGGTATGTATAGGCGGTCTACATCAGCCTTTGGGTGATGCATCCTATGCTTAGAAAGAAGCTTTCTTGTTTTAGCATCCATTCGCCTGATGTCGTTTAGAGTCCAGTTTAAGATGTTGAAGCTATATTGGACAACTGGGATTGCAAGGCTATTAATGGCCATAACTCTATTCTGTGAATTTAATTCAGTTTTTAATATCATTCGTAGCCTTCTATAGTACTCTTTACGCACTATTTCTTTCATTTTTTTATGGTGAATGTTTACGCTCTCATTTACACCTAGGTATTTATAAGCTTCTTCTGGTTTCAATTCTTTTATTGTTACAGCAGGGTCTAGGCTAATTGAGGATGTTTCTTGTATTGATCCACGTAAAACTGTAGCTTTAGCACATTTATTCAAATTAAATTTCATTCCAATGTCTTCGCTGAAGCATTTTACAGTTTGCAGAAGACCTTCCAGCTCATTATCATTCTTAGCATATAACTTTAAGTCATCCATGTAAAATAGATGGCTTATTTTCTTTTGGCCTATTTTATAACCACATTCTGTCTTATTAAGTTGACTGGTTAGTGCTATTAATGATATGCAGAATAGTAAGGGAGATAAAGAATCACCTTGAAATATACCTCTTTTGATGTTTATTTCATCAGACTTATCGGTTCCATTTATATGATTGAGGTAAAGGGTTGTTTTCCATATAGACATGCACTGTTTGATGAAATTGATGATGACGGGCGATATCTTGTATATATTTAAAGTCTTTAAAATCCATTCATGTGGCACACTATCGAATGCCTTTCGGTAGTCTATCCAGGCAGTACTAAGATTTTTCTTTGTCTTGTAGCAGTTTTCCAGGATCATTTTGTTAATTAGCAATTGGTCTTTACAGCCATAACAGCCACGTTTGCACCCTTTTTGTTCAAGCGGTATCATGTCATTTCTTTCTAAGAATAAATATGTTTGTTTTGTTAAAATAGATGTTAGTAGTTTATATGTTGTCGGAAGACATGTAATTGGTCTGTAGTTTTTCGGGTTGTTTGTGTCACCATTCTTGGGTAGAAGAAATGTAATTCCTTTTGTCATCCATGCAGGAATTTTAGTTGGATCGTCAACCATTTCTTGGAGTTCTTTGGCTAATTTTTTATGTGCTGCATTTAAATAATATAGCCAAAAGTTAGGAATTTTATCTATACCTGGAGTTTTCCAATTGTGTGCTTTTTTTAGTGCAAATTTAATATCATCTTCTGTAATTCCAGACCATGTCTGTTCGGGTTTATTCTTCATTCGTTCTATCTCCTGCGTAATCCAATGTACTTCCTTGCTAGGTTCTTTAGGGCAAGCCCATATCTTTTCCCAGAACTGTGTGACTTCTTCCATTCTGGGGGGTACTGTCACTTCAATTCTTTTTTTACCTATTTCCCTGTAAAATCTCTTTGTATCAGTCTGAAAGATCTTGTTTTGTCTGTAAAATTTTGCTCTTTTTTCATAGCGTCTTATTCTTTGAGCCTTCAGTTGGATTTTTTGCTTTATTTTTTCTTTATTTGATAAGACGTCATTTTCATTCCTGATGTTATATTTTTTTTCGGCTCTTCTTCTTTTCCTAGTTCTTACATTTATTCCTCTACTCAGTTCATCCAGTACTGACAGTTCACTTCTTAGTTGTTCGATTTCTTTTTCGATTTTTCTTTTCCAGGGTGGATCTTCACGTCTGCGTGACTGCCTTGTTTTTATTTTGATGTTTAATTTTTTTGTTGCTGCTGTTGCTGATGCATATATTACTTCGTTAAGATTTGTATTCGGGTCTTCATCCAGTATTGATTTCAGTGCTGCATTGTACAATTTAATAGTTCGGAGGTTTTGTTTTGTTGGTTGGAATTTTGGGAGCTGTTCACGTTCCTCCATTGTAATACTTTGTATTTGACTTAGCTGGTTTTTTATTTCTATCTTGGCTTCCTGTATATTGTTATTTTCGGTCAAATAATTATCTTCGATGTGTTCTGAACTAATTTTATTTTTGTCTTTTAACTGACTCAGACTCAGATCGCACCTTTCCAGCACTTTTAGACTTACATCATTATCTTCGCAGTGATTTGCGTGTTTCACGGTTTCTACATTATGACCTGTGATTTGTTTGATGTTATTACTTTTTATTTCTGGTTCCGGTTCCTTTTCATATTTTGTTGATTCGACTCTTCTTGTTACAATTCTTTTAATTTCGTGAATCTCAGCCTCTGACAGTCGGTTATTACGAATAATGTACCTACGTACATTGGCCAATTTATTTTCGTCAATATACTTTCTATTTGTTTGACCAACTTTTTCACGCCAAATGTCATATGTTTGGCGAGTCATGTTTTTTTGAGGTTTGAGTAACGCTTCATGAAATGCAGTCATAACGACTTTGTACTCCTCACGAGACCATTTTATTTTTTCTTTCTTTAAATATACGGTTGTAGATCTAGCTGGTGAATTTTCAGGACCATCATTAGGATTATCCTGGTTGTGGGGACCTGAAGATACATTCTTTGTGTAGGAGTTTGTTCCTATGGCAGATTTTTCGACCTCAGGTAGGTTCCCTCCTGAAGGACGGGCTCCCTGTTTATCCACTGGAAGAGCCATACTGGACTTTTTATTTCTATTTGTGTTTTTCATGTTTTTCCCACGAGTGACGCACGGGTCCAAAAGTCCACCCAAAGTTGCCCGGCACGTTGGGTAACGGTCTTTTACAAACAGGGTCCCGAAGCCTGTAGGGAATCGTTTGTGACCTCATAACGCAGTAGCCATTCACTCCTCGGCACGATTAACACCTTGAGTTGCGGGTTGTTGTTCGGAGTTTTCCTTCTCCTAAATGGGCTGCCAAGCAACATCTGACATAGACGCGATTGGAATTCAAGGAGAAAGACGGCTCAACGAAACAAAACATCAATATTACTAGAGTAGTTTGTTTAAAAAAAAAAAAAAAAAAAAAAAAATTATAATATCTTAAGAAAAAAAATCCTGTTTATATTAAAACAAAATTTCATATTGAGAAAAGGAAAAATTCAAATAGAGAGACGTTTGTTGAAAAAAAAAAAAAAAAAAAAAAAATGTAATAATTTGTTCGTCCACTTTATCTTTCATTTTTTCAACAAAGTCGTTGGTCAATATTGGATTATCATAATAAGATAAATTAAATAAGTAAATTAAAACAATAAATAAATAAAAAGAAATTTATCAAAAAAAAAAAAATACGTAGACTTTCTATAAAATAATAGCATATAAATTGTTTTTCATCGGATTTAATTTATTTTCTTGTTTTGTTTGGTTTTTAAGAAAATTATAATAGTTAAAAAAAAAAAAAAAAAAAAATTTACACGAAATATCGACAGCTAAAGGAAATATAATACGGATGATTTTATTTAGGTTAATTTAAAGAACAAACAGATAAATTAAAATAAAGCAGAATTTTGTTAAAAAAAAAAAAAAAAAAAAAAAAAAAAAAATTATTCCCTAATATCTAAAGAAAAAATCCTGTTTATATTAAAACAGAATTTCATATTGAGAAAAAGAAAAATTAAATTCAAAGAGAGAGACGCTGGTTGAAAAAACAAACAAACAAACTTGGATGTAACGGCCGTTCATCGGAGAAAAAAAAACATCACTGCACTTAGAGAGTATTGTTAAAAAAAAAAAAAAAAAAAAAAACATTTATTGCTACTATTAACCTTTGTCCTTGCAAAAAAAAAAATTCAAAATTTAATTTAATATGAAAAAAAAAAAAAAAAAAAAAAAGTGGACATACCTTTGAGTTTGAGTTTACTACCGTAACATTTAAAAATAATAATTTGTTGGCCTACTGTATTCTGTGTTATTCTTTCATTAAATCCAGCGAGAATAAAATTATCGAAAAATAAATAAATATATAAAATGAACGAACAAATTAAATATAATAAATTATTACATATTCTCTCTAAGAAAGAATATCCTAGATCGAACATTTTTTTAGTGTTTTTCGTCATATTTTTTTTTTTTTTCTTTTTTTGTCTTGCTTTAGAAGACTAGTTAATAAATCTATTTAAAGGATCATTAAAAGAAGAAACATACAATTTGAATTATATACGAAGAAAAAATTAATGTTTATGTTTAAAATAGTGAAATTCAAAATTAATGTTTACGTTAAAAAAAAAAAAAAAAAATCTCAAAAAATTTTTTTAATAGGAAAGAAAAAGTGGACATTTGAGTTTACTACCGTAAAATTTAAAAATAATTTGTTGGCCTACTGTATTCTGTGTTATTCTTTCATGAAATCCAACGAGAATAAGATTATCGAAAAATAAACAAATATATAAAATGAACGGACAAATATAAATAAATTATTACATATTCTTTCTAAGAAAGAATTTTTTCTAAGAAAAATTATTACATATTTTTTCTAAGAATGAATATCGTCGATCGAACAGAGCGCTTTTCGTCATATTTTTTATCGTTGTCTTGCTTTAGAAAACTAGTTAATAAATCTCTTTAAGGATCATTAAAAGAAGAAACATACAACTAAAATTATATACGAAGGGAAAAATTAATGTTTATGTTTAATATAGTTTAATATAGTGAAATGAGAAATTAATGTTTACATAAAAAAAAAAGGAAAAAAACGTTACGTTTTCAGGAGCCTCAGAAAAGCACGTCATTCTCGTTGTAATCCCAACCGCGTTATTATTATTATTATTATTATCATTATTATTATTATTATTATTATCATTATTATTATTATTATTATTATTATTATTATTATTATTATTATTATAATGATTATAATAGTAGTAGTAATAATAAAAATAAACAAAATAATTATGAAATCGCAAAATAAACGGAAAAAAAAGTCCATTAAGCATAATATGCAAAAAACAACTTTGCAAATATTGTTACAGGACAGGCCACTAAAAGACATCACAGAATTAATTAAGGGAATATATGCAAAAGCTTTGCCAGTTACTGAAATACTTAATATCACGGAAAATAAATCATTAAACAGCAGTCAAAAAGAGCTGACCTGATGTGATCACCATAAGTTCAGTAAAAAGACCAACATGAAATCTAAATCCAAAAGAAGTTCTGCAATGTAATCGATCCTAATTTTGCAACTCTTCTTCAGTCACTTTCTCAAGAATCGAGATGACACTTACATCTGTCTTTTCTACAAATATTTTCACGGCTTCTGCTTTGACGAGCTTTTCTCCCTGATATCTCGTCTTTACGAATTTTATCAAAATACAAGGTTGGCAACTAGTCCTACCCTTTACACTAAAAACAGTCAAATGCAGCCGTTACTTCTGCTAAACAGTGTCTTTCTCTCATATTTAACCTGTGGAATTTCATCCCGTATAATTACTTTCCTGGCAACTACAATCTTAAATTATTTAAGCGCAACATCAGCAGCCATTTTTTTTATCCCTTTAACTCTTATTTTGTCTATTGTTTTTTTCCTACAACCATGTGTTTTGTTATTCTTTTTTGCTCTCTCCTTTCATGTAACACAGTGCACCAATGGAAGTGACGCCTTGCTTGGGATGAAACAACTATAATACAAATGTAGAATAAAATAATCAATCAAAGAAATACTTAAACAGATACAACAGTTAAAATCCCAGAGGACAAGACGATATGAAAAGCGCTGTAGTTTCTTTCTATATATTCTTAATGAACATCAAGAAGTTTTACAGGGACTTGAAAGGTTGTGATAGATGTCAGAAAATTATTATCTATTAAGGAAGTGTAAAAATATTGGGAGAATGATTGACGCAACCCAAAAGAATATAATCTCAATAGAGATTCAATCAAACAGGAACAGAAACAAATGAATAATAAACCTGCTAATGAAGGAAAAAGTATTATCAAGGCAAGCTCACGAAAAAAAAACAAAAAAAAAAAAAAACAAAGCAAAATAAAAATAAAAATAAAAAAACGGAAATCTTTAGAAATTGACAACTTACCCAAATTTTGGATCTAACATCTATCATGAATCCACAATACACTTCCACACAACTTTATCAATGCCATTTACTAACCCCAGTAGAAATCTAGAATGGATCACAGTTTGTTTTACATATCTTTTGCCAAAAATTGGCAAAACAATGATTCCAAAATTACACCAATAGCACGTCTTTATTTGTTTTTAATCGTTTCACCCCAAGGAAGGCATTCCACTGCCACAATTGCGCAGGGGGTTACATAGGAGAAAGTGCTGAGAAAGAGTGGTTAGTTATAGGAAATGTCCGAAGGAGCGTGGTAGACAGATGAGGATACCGAGGATGGGTGTTGGGTAGATGGGTAGAGTGTTTGAGGGAATGAATGCGAGTTAGGGCGATAAATGTCTATTGACCTTACATTTAAATTCCTGGAGATTGTAGCTGTCGGTAAGCAGGTATATGGAAACGGATTCCACAGGCGGGAAGTGCGTGAAAATAGGGTGGGACCTAGTTGCTAATCTAATATCTCTTGCAAATTCATACATAGTGGGTACCAGTGAACTAAGTTCATCGAAGCAGAAACCGTGAAAATACTTAAAGAAGAGGCACGGAGAAGTTACATGTGGCAGCATTATTCAATACACGGATGGTAGATTTATATATGTGCAGAATAGATACAGACGGGAAAAACTTCCTGGCCCTGCAAAGAGATCCGATTTTCATAGCAGCGGATTTAGCAATGGAATCGATATAGTTGTTCTACTTGAGGTCCGCTGAGAGTGTGAGGCCAAGGAGGCGTACCGTTTTACTCTCAGGAAGGCAGGCCAGTTACATGCGAATGGGAGGTAGAAGCGAGTGTCTATGATTGAGAGCAGGTTCGTTTTGGAAGCATTAAAATTTACGAGCTATTTCTTACCCCAGTCCTCCACGGATTGGAGGTCCTTCTCAAGCTCGGCAACAAGGTTCGCTTTTTTGCCCACACCGGATTTTTGATCAAGACGAGAGTAAACTGTGGTGTCATTGGCCTACATGCCTACTTGGGATCTTATAGCATCGGTGAGATCGTTATTGTAGATCAGAAAGAGCTTAGGACCTAGGACAGAGCCTTGAAGGACACCCGCGTTCGTATGGTAGTTTTGGGAGGTATGCCCGTTTAATACTACCTTCAATGTGCGATTGGAGAGTAATGACTGGATTAGGTCAAACAAATGTCTAGTTATATCATAGCTCCGCAGTTTGCGTATAAGTCCAGCATTCTAGAATCTGTCGAACGCTTTGAAAATATCCAAAGCAACGGTTCGAACTTCGCCATTCTTGTCGAGAGCCTGGTATATATACTCAGACATCTCTCCGCAATATTTAGATTTATTACTTTTTCCTGACGAAATAGACTTATTTTTTCCCGATGAAAATAAAATTCTACCGCTGGAACAAAAGATATATTAAATACGTTCATGTGGATTCAAGGATCGACTATTAATAAATAAAATGATTCTTTAAAATTGAAGGAAAATTGTAGAAATCTTAGTGTAGCTTGAATAGATTACCGTAAAACCTTTGATAGTGTGCAAATCTTTTAATTTTTAAGGCTTTGGAAATATACAAAGTCTTTTCAGTGATAGCAGTTTCCTTAAATATAACTTGAAACTGTTGAAAAAACATCATCATACCTAAATCATACCAAAGCTACTATATCCTGCAGTTGTTTGAATCTCCACCGAGAAATCTTTCAAGAAGTCTCCCTGTCTCACCTTCTGTTCTGTCTATCCTGAATCCACCGTTCTAAATAGATAAACACTATAATTACTATTGATACAAAGTGAAAGAGAAAGCGTGTAATCACCTGTTGTACATAGATTATACCAAACTCTTTACAAATTACGACAATGAGATGAAGGTTCTCTTCGATACTGTAAAATTTTTCAGAGGTGACATAGACATATACATCGGATCAAATAATTTGCAAAAGAAACAATTAAGATAAAAAAGAATTAAAGAAACGCTCCATACATCTACATTTTTCCATAAAGACTTTTAAACTGGAAAAAGAAGCCAAAGCATTCTAAGGAATCAGTGAAGAAAACGGAATACATCATACCCGCATGAAGAAGAAATTAAAAATATAACACAACAGGAGTGTGCTTCCTGCGTTAAATAGCGGGTTGACTTCAGATACAGAATATCAGCAACGAACAATTTGTAGTATTTGCATTATTATATATTTTTTCTTTTCACCAATTTCTGTTTTTTCTTTATTACTGAATAAATTTTCTTATTTCTTTCATGTTATCTGGTCATCATCAAATCTGTAATTTCTAATTATCTTTGAAACCAGAATGTTTTTGCTTAGTAATACAGTTCGTTGTGGTACAGTGGATATCGGCTCGGAACGAGAAATCGCGGAGCCGAGTTCGAATTTCAGTGGAATTGATTTTATTCACTTACGCGCAAATACCTTTGAGAAAGGTATTAATTCGTTTCTTTCTTCCAGTTATGGGTTAAATAATAGGACAGATTGGGTTCTATAGCCTTGGCTGGCAACCAGTCTACCACAGAAAGCAATGGCAATCCACTTCCAGATAATCTTCTGTCAAGTAATTCATGTCTCTTCCGAGACATGATCGCCCAAGCGTGTTTCACGTATGGCACTTAAGTGAAAACAGTT
>JBBBDQ010001232.1:7282500-7387500 GCA_037127315.1 Ascarosepion bandense | reverse complement strand
TATCTATCTATATATATATATATATATATATATATATATATATATATATATATATAGTCATCCGCAGACAGATTTGTTTCGCTGTATCACAGTTCATCAGTCCGGTTTTGACTCTGAATGCTTGTAACCCAGGATTGAAACCCGACCGAATTGGCGTCAGTCGGCGATTCCACCTCTGAGCTATGGGCGCTCGGTAGAAGAAGGCACACATTTTAGCGATTATATTATCGTTATACACGACAAATAACCGGCAGTGTTCTAATTCATTGCGCATATGCTAGAGTAGCTACTGTTTTTCAAATTCTAACATTATATATATATATATATATATATATATATATATATATTTACATCAACCTAATAAATCTAGTTCGGTAAAGTTCTAAAGTCACAAACGTGTCACACGTAAACTTTTCCTCTTTAAAAAAATTGCACAAACATGACTTGTTATAGTAAATTTCTATACTTAATGTGCAAATGAAAAAAGTATGCTCACATTGCAAGGATCCACATTTTAATCAAATCATCTTTTCTCATAATATTAGAGTTTTTTGGTTGTAATTTTTCCATTTTTTTTGTGTGTAACGCTAATCTCTTATTATTCCTCATTTATAAATTAAACTTTTTCATGTGTATCCATGTACAGATGGTAAGGAATAAATTGTCGTCTAAATGAGGCAAAAATGAAAATAATAATGACATCTCATTTCAGCGGATATATATATATATATATATATATATATATATATATATATATATAAATTGAACAAAGCTATCTTGAAATACTCAAAAGTTCTTTTATTCAATAAAAACGTCATTTACTTCAACCTCGAACTCTAAACTACTTAGGAATCTCCTGCAGCTCTTCTGAACGGTATTCTTTTTCAATTCAAAATTCTCCTAGTTGAAGAGTTTTCGGTTCTTTAGGCCTCTAGATATAAATAAATATAGTGTTTAATTAATAAAAATAACTACTCAATTACGAGTATCTATTAAAAATATTTAAACAAATTAATTAAAGACAGATAGATAGATAGATAGATAGATAGATAGATAGATAGATAGATAGACTGATCTATATGTTGAGTAGATGGCAATATTTGTGGATCAATAAGTGTGAAAAATATTGTACGAACTAGTCTCCTTATTTGTCAGATAGTTATATTTATGGAACATATTTATTATCGATTTACTAAAAGAATATATAATGTAAGTTTTGATTAAAGAATTTACGAGATGAATATACATCTTATCCGTTTGTGAATGTGCGCTGTCTTTGAACGCTTGTAATGAACTTAATACGTCCTGAGCTGACTCGATGTACGACAAACCAATGTCTGAAGACTTCATAGTTCAGTGTGTTTTTAAGATAGTTTTATACTCACATGGTTTTCTTTCTTTTTCTTTCTATTGGTTCATAAATATAACCGACCGTTACGTTTTTAGATATTTTCCTCCTACTCAGATATAATTCTATCAGCAAATCATTGATTTGTTTCGATTAGATCTTCCTAAAAGACGAAATACGTTCTTCTTCTATGTGCCCTGTCCTTTCATGACGTAGGCGATCATGGTTCTCCACGTCTCTCTCTCCCTGGTGGCTCTTAGTATGTTTTCTACTGTTACACCTCGCAACCCCCGTCATCCACCTGTTCAGGCCATTCAAATATGTAATCCGCTGCCTTCCTCTGTCTCTTTTTTCTTCTATCTGGCTTGTCAGTATCAGGTTCTCCAAGCCCTTCTTTCTCAATGCATGTCCCAGGAACATCAGTCGTCTCTTCCTGATGCTCACTATTAATTTTCTTTTCATTGTCATTGTTTTCAGCACCTCATCGCATGCTGGGTCCACGATATCCACAGCATCCTACTGTAAAACCACATTTAAGCTACTTCAATTCTTTTTCCTTTTTTTTGATGATATTGTCCAGCATTCACTGCCGTATTATAAATTGATATCAAATAGCAATCTAGCACTCTCTTCTTTGTTTCTAGCGAAATTTTTCAGTGTGTTAGTACTTTACTCAGCTTCTGGAACGCGTCCTTTGCCATGTCAATTCGCCTTCGGATCTCTGTGTCGCACTATCCATCTCCTGTTAGAACACTTCCTAGGTATTTAAATTTTTGTACTTACTTGATTCTGGAATCTCCTATCTGTATTTGGCATTTTGGGTTGCTCTTTTTGCTGATGACCATGCATTCAGTTTTTCCTTAATTTAATTTGTTTGCATTACACAAGTTTTATCCTCTTTATATTTCATTCGCTGTCAGCGCGAGTCATGCAACTGAAACATACGAAATATGATAGTGATTTTGCTCTTCTTGAAAGTTGCCGTTATTTGATTAGTCATGACTATGAATTAATATAACAAAATCTTCGTATAAATTCGAGATTTAACCTACCGACCCCCACTGAAGCGATTTCTGACACGTCAGTTTTTCAAGTGGGAAGTCTGAGCGCTCAGGCCATTGGTCAAATATTACCAAGCCCACGCTTACGCGGTAACTTGGTACAAAACTTATCATAGCTCGTCATTGCTTGTCAAAGCTAGTCAAAAGATAGTTTAAATGGTCAAAAGCTAATCTTAGTTGGTCATTTCTTCCACGCCGGCGACCAGGCAAGGAGTATCTGAGAACATATACTACACATTAATCCGAGATTTACCCTACTACTCCACTAGAGCGAGTTGTGTCAAGGTCTGTTTTTAACGCGGGGAAACTGAGCGTGTACGCTCAGACCATTTATCAAATATTACCCAGCCTACGTTTACGTGGTAATTGGGTACGAAACTCGTCTTAGCTGGTCATAGCTTTTCAAATCTGGTCAGAAGTTAGTTTTAGCTTGTCATTGCTTTCACAACGGGGAGCAGGTAATGAGTATTTTAGAACAGATACTGCACTTTTAATTTACTCTACCCCCAGCTGAAGCCAGGTGTGACACAAGGTCAGTTTTTAACGTGGGGTACGTGAGCACGTACGCTCAGGCCATTGAACAAACATTACCTAGCCTCTGCTTACGCGCTACCTGGGTACAAAGCTGGTCGTAGCTAGTTACAGCTTGTCAAATCTGGTCAAAAGCTAATCTTAGCTGGTCATTGCATACACGGCTGCGAGCAGGTAGTGAGTATCTGAGAACACATTGATCATCCTGCTCAGGCACGGAAGCTTAGTATAAATCTAATGGAACTATCCTGTCATTCCGTTCATTTCTCCGTGTTAGGAGGCTAGTAATTTGAATACGTAACTATCTTCATGCGTTTTACGTGTGGAAATGCCGGTAGAGTCTGAATATTATTTCAAATGTTCTGCAAGCTCGATTTATGTCACATAGTATTGTCTGATATAATAACTGTTGACATTTGTTCCGTTGTGCAACCAAAATAAATCCAGTTATGTTTGGTACATTCAGCCAGTCAGTTAAGTGCCATACGTCACAGGCACATCATGTGATCATGTTTCGATAGAGACATGACTGACTGTGGAGAAGATTATCCCGCAGTAGGTTGCCGTTACTTTCTGCGGTAGACTGGCTGCGAGCTAAGGCTCTAGAACCCAATCTGTTCTGTAATTTATCCCATAACTGGAGAGAAGATACGGATTAATACCTATCCCAACTGGATTTGTGCCTTACTGAATGCAACGAATTCAACTAGAATTCAAAAACGGCTCTCCGATTTCTCGTTCCGAGCCGATATCCACTGCACCACAACGAACATATATATTAAATAGGAATCAATACAGTTGCCACCCTCTGTAGATACTGCAATGTTTTGTATTTGAATTTGAACTAAAAAAAAAAACGCAAAAACAAAACGACTCCGTCAAATATTGTAGACATATATGTTACACATTGGAAAGCAAGACGATGAAGGTTAGGAAAAATGTTTTCAAATAAAACAAATGGAATCCCCATGATCTTTAACACTGTCATTCTTTTTATCTCACTCTTTGATGAAAAAACTACTTGAAACTTCCAAATTATAGCGCAATCACGAGCGAGTGTCGTCTAATGACCGAATAATTTTGCAAGACATATTTACCTTTCTTCATCTTTATTACACGATAACATCAATTTTTGCGCATGAGGCGAATCATGTAAAACATTATTGGATACATATTAATTAATTAATTAGGCCTTGTGTTAAGCGCGGCTAACAAGCGTCGCGACTGATATGAATTGTCAATGAAATAGCTAAAAATGCAGATTATCAAAATTTTTCACCAGGTCGAAACATCGAAAATACCAATAGATTTTCGGACAGAATCTCATGTCATCAAATAATTTTGAGATTTTGCTCGAGTTTCAAAAATACTACACAACCCATTGCAAGGAATATCTCTTTTTATTCGAACCCGACTTTCGTTTCTTTCAAAAGAACCAAAAAATTTCAGGCATATGTAAAATATATAAATGCAAACACAATATTAGAATTTCGGATGATTGTACTCAAGTGAAAAATAAAATAAGTGGAAAACCCTGTTGCTGTGCAATAAAAGTAATGATGTAATTTCAAAAACAAATTCAAAGAGAAACATCAGTATAGGCCAAATATATAGACTTTATTTTAATTAGTCCCCCATTTTTCTTTCTCACTCTCTCTTTGTCTATGTGTGTCACTCTATCTTTTCTCTACTTCTCTCTTTCTATCTCACACAAACCGACACTTTCACGAACGCATGCAGTCTCTCGGCCTCATGCTTTCTCTCTTTCTCTCTCGATATATAACTATACGTTCCTATCACATTCCATTATTTAAGTTTTCTCAAACGCTGCATTCTCTCCAACAAGAAATTATAAATTTTCTCGTTCTAGGAGAGACGCTTATAGGACATACATTACTCCGTTTGAATAAGAGGAAATGTAACTGACATACATACAAAGAAGGAGAATAGTAGAACTAATATTTTTTCCAATAATTTAATTAATTTAAGACTATTATTATGTGTACAAAGAAAATTATATATCGTAAAAGTTTTATGGCACACGTGTAGATGAGATTCTATGTCCCCAGCCCAACTTGACATTCATGTCTGTAGGCGAAAGTATAAACAGCATGTCGAGATATGAAATGAAGCTGTGCAAATTTCATCACGCTCAGTGGATCCACAACATAAAGTTTCTGATAAAAGAAAATATAAATAAAATGAAATCTCAGAATTTAGTAGGAAAATAGAGAGATATTGATAGGGAAATATATATATATATATATATATATATATATATATATATATATATATATATAGAGAGAGAGAGAGAGAGAGAGAGAGATAGATAGATAGATAGATAGATAGATAGATAGATAGATAGGTAAATAGAAAGATAGATATTGATAGGGATAGATATTGATAGGAATATATAGATATTGATAGGAATATAGATAAATATTGATAGGAATAGATAGATAGATAGATAGATAGATAGATAGATAGATAGATA
This sequence comes from Ascarosepion bandense, assembly GCA_037127315.1. Classification (NCBI taxonomy): domain Eukaryota; kingdom Metazoa; phylum Mollusca; class Cephalopoda; order Sepiida; family Sepiidae; genus Ascarosepion; species Ascarosepion bandense. The sequence continues at coordinate 7,382,066 of JBBBDQ010001232.1, read as the reverse complement.
GATAGATACATGCGTCAACAAATACAATAGATATAGTTTTTTATTCATCAAATACAAGGATCATAGGCCTCTCCATAAAGAGATATTCGATATGGATATAGGAGTACAAAATAAGAATGTTGTATTATAATTTCACTTTAAGTGGTTAATATTAAATAGGTTTGAGGAATCATTCGCACGCTCGCCCGTTTCACAAAACAGCGCCTGTATGATGAAGATATAAAAGAAAGACAGATACGTAATGATAAACGTTACACTTTTAAAAACAGATACGTAGTAATAGACATTACTCATGTCTATAAACAGACTAGGATAGATCAAACCAAATTGAAAGCGACTGATCAATAAACAGATGTCTACAGGTATTCTAGAGGCCGATAGGAATGCAAGAAAATATGAATAAAAAAATCCTGGTAATAGATAAAATATATCTACGGTTCAATTAATCTATTTTAATTACTGCTTTTAGTAAGTCGTTCTTAAAATGAAATGATGGAAGAGTAACTTGCCTAGACTCCCAGAAGTATCAACCGGAAAATATATATCCCTTTAAAAGACCTTTTAAACTATAAAACATCAATATTGTTTTAGATGTTAGCCGCCAAAAGGCTAATGGTCGATGGTTGAACTGACCTTTGATGCTTTAATCGAAATGTCCGGTTATTTAATTGATTTGGTCTATGTAAAATCAGAACACCAGAGAATTACGATTTACTGCTTTTGAAGCATGCACAGTCCAAGTTCCGTCTTCAGCCCGTGTAAATCAGCCATTTTGAATGGTGTTTCAGACGACATCCGGTCTGGGCGGTGTAGAACCGGCCACTATGTATCAAGCCAGTATTTAGATGTGTCTTACTTCGGTGAGTGTTTGCGGTCGTTATGCTGGTCGACTGATTTTTGCTTTTAAGTGGAAATGTGTCTGAGGATGAAGCTATGTCATTGGTAATGAAATTCGGCGGCAGAATCAAGAGGCCGGCATTCAATTATGCGTTATCAAAATAACCTGCAATCAAGCAATATGGCCTGCGGACATATCTCAGTGGCTTCCTATATATGTTTTATTTTATTTTCTTGTCTGCATTGCGATAGTAAGTGGTGGTTTATATGCGTATATTCCTTAAGGAACGATATGTTGTTAAAATTGTTTCCAAGTATGATTATAATGGGACAGGTTGATTTCCCAATGAATATTCGTAGATTTTAGTAAATTAGAATTATGCATACGTGGATAATAAATCTGCCCTGGCGACATTACTTATATTCATCCATGTCACATTCTTTCTCGTTTACAGTGTGCAACACTAAATTGGAAAAACCAAAATAGTAATAGAACAAAGTTTATAGCCTTATTTTCACCGGAAACTAATATTGAGTTCGTTTGTACGGTAAATTACAATTATTAAGATATATTATTCTGGATTAATAAGGTAGCAGTCATGACAGTAGATGTTTACTAAACGTCGCCGATATATATACATATATATATATATATATATATATATATATATATATATATATATATATATATATTGTGTACTTAGGCAGCATTCTTTCATTGAGGCATGTTTTATTAAATATTATAGTTTTCTCCATGTATTTTATAGATGTTTTCATATTAAATGAAAAAAGAAAATCACGATATTGAATCCTAATGTTTTTATAATCCAATCTTAGCTTTGGGCTTACATAAACCACTTTCAAAAGATGCCAATACATTTTAATATAATAATTCACGGGCAAACAATAATGACAGATGGAAGATTTCCAAACAACAACAATCTCGTGCATACAAGACGCTGGAAGCGATTATCCCAACTTAGGACGTCACACACAACGACGCTAGTGTGAAAACAATATATATATATATATATATATTGTCATCCGAAGACAGATCTGTTTCGCCGTATCACAGCTCATCAATACGGTTAGACTACGATTGCTTTTTTACCCAGGATTGAAACCCGAATATATATATATATATATATATATATATATATATATATATGCCCAAAGACCATTTTATTTGATAAAAATGATTAACCAATATCTATCTATCTATCTATCTATCTATCTATCTATCTATCTATCTATCTGTCTGTCTATTTAATTTTGTCTTTGTCTATCTTTCTACAATATTTATATATTTGACGTTACCGATATATAATGTAACAGCAGAGTATTAAATTCATCAATAGTTATTATCCCTACATGATTTGCTATTAAAACATAAATACTCATCGTTTTTGTTATACGCCCATATGGAACATAGAATAGTGTCCCAGTTATTTTACCCCAACACCACAAATAGCTACAAAACTAAAACATCAACCTGAAAAATTCCAGTCATGTTCTTTATTAGGCTCGTCACATCAAATCTTTCATATGAATATCATGTAAGCCCTTAAACCTGTTTAGAAATATATAAAATATTAGCTGTATATACAACTTCTTCTTGCGTTTAAGGGAAAAAAGTGTTTGAATGAGTTAAGCCTGACAGTCTTGGCACAGATAATATATCTTTGAACATTGTAGGCTGACCTTATATAAAGACAAATAACGAAACGTGCCAGATAACATGAAGCAGATCACTTAAGAATTGTCAACGGTAGCAATAATTAAAATAGTTACCACATTGAACTTGAAGAGAAACAACATGACGAAATCAAGATTTTTTCATTCTACACCATATCAAAAATAACAAGATAGAAACGCCATCAATATAGGAAGGAGCGATAACAGCGACTTGGCATGAAATCTGATTTCATAAAAAACGTTTTCGCGAATGATTTGATAAATTTTAACAGAAATCAAAATGAAGGCCACTTCAATATTGCAATAAAATATTTTTTTTTGTTCGGAAACAACTAAAATTGCCATTAGGATTAAAGTTACCATCGTATTCAAAGCCGTTTTTAGAATTTTGAATCAAACCCTTTATTTAATCTAGAGAATAGTTTGTTAACCTTTCGATTCCAATGCAATATTTCTTTAAGTCGATTGTACTTTTATTCTCTACGAAATAGTACCGAATAGCTGCCAGTTATATATATATATATATATATATATATATATATATATATGAAGAATATTGCATTAATGTGAAGAAAATTCAATTACATAAAATTAAAAAAAGTGATGGCAACCTACTGCGGTATAATCTCCTGCTTAGTCAGTAATGTTTCTTTCGAGTCATGATCACCCAACTGTGTATCAAGTATAGCACTTAAGTGACTGAGTGATTATATTATTACTGAGAATCCGGGATATATATTGATAGGTCTTACCTAAGATTAAGATTTTGTTTATCCAGATGTTCCTATGGAGATAAGGGTGATCTTCAAAGCAGAGCTCAGATGTGGCACAAGGCCGAAAATATGGAGTACCCATTGAGGATCGAAATCAGTACTCAGTTGTAATGATTCTAGCGAGACAAGATTGTTAGCCATTACACTACATCGAGGTGTCCAAGGTGTCATTCGAAGTGCAGCTTAAATGTGGTACAAGGCCGCAAACATGGGGCATCAATTGAGAATCGAACGTTCTCCTACATTTTAGCAAGAAAGATTTGATGGCCTTTAAAACACAGCGATATGCCCATGATTTTCTAAGCGCAGGTTTGATGAGGCACAAGGCTAAATGTGTAGTGTATCCGGTGAGAATAAAACTCATTAGTTAATCGTAATTGTTCCAGCGAGACAAACTAGCTAACCATTACACAACCTATTTTCTTTATTCTTACTTTTACGTCATTCATTTGTTTGTGAAACACCTAATTTTCATAACAAATGTATTGTATTCTAAATAGCTTAGGGGAAAATCATGTATTCACATACTTATACAATTTGATCATCACGTATGGAAATGAATATTTCACCAAAATAAGCTAAACCAAACTACATGACCTATTAATAAGCCGTCTATAAAATTTAAACAATCGACCTTCTGAAGTACGTAAGGCTTAGAAAATAACGATCAATCTCCGTTATAGTTTTAATAAATCAAATGACATGGCAATTCGTCGTAACTAAATATATTTACCTCTTACTAAATCTAATTCGAACATGTAAGTTACACCAGACTTTTCCCATAAGGTGTTTATTAGATTTATAATAATTTAATATGCAGTCAGCTAATTTGCAATTCCAGGAGTAGACATAGCAAAGGGAAATAAGAGATTAGGAATTGAAATGCAATGATATTAATTTGGAAGAGTAAGAAACCTCAACTTCCAGATGTTAGCGCGAAAAAAAATGATAGGAATATTTAGATAGATAGATATATAGATAGATAGATAGATAGATAGATAGATAGATAGATAGATAGATCATGGAAAGACAAATAGATCATGGGTAAATTTATATCTATATTTATATATACATATATTTTAAAATATACTCAGTTTTAATCCGAGATTATGGACAGTATGGTTAAATAAAATAAAAACAAGAGGAAAACTGTATTTTAAATCGCCTACGCTTCTACCTTGAAAAGGTCCATCACGGACGAAACGCGTAGGCAATTAAAATACAGTTTTCCTCTTGTCTTTATTTTATTTAACCATATATATATATATATATATATATATATATATATATACGGTTAAATACGTAAATCATGAAGAGCTATCAAAAGTAACATCACTATTGCCAAAATATACTTGCTTCATTTCCATTACTCCCCACTCTCTGTCTCTGTCTCTGTCTGTCTCTCTCTCTTTCTCTCTCATGCATCCACATTTTCATATACGCCTGAAGTTTCTTGATCTCTTGTTCTCTCGATATATAACTATTTATTTCTATGATCTGCATTTTTTCGATCAATATTAGCGATTAGATTCACCATCCAGAAAGCATAAATCTTATCGTTTTAACAGTGATACTGATCGGACGTGTATTACTACATTAACATAAGGAGAAAACCTGTCTATCATACATGCAAAGAAGTTTAATATTAGAACTAATATTTTCTCCAGTAATTTGAACAATTTAATATTATTATGTCTTCCAAGAAAATTATATATCGTGACGGATTCAGGGCAGTACGTGTGGTTAAGATTCTATATCTTTCCTCCGTTTAACTTGACATTGGTTTGTAGGCTAACGTATAAACATCATCTCGAGATATTGAAATAGCTGCGCGAATCTCATCACGTTTAGTGCCTCCGCAACTTACAAATTTCTGACAAAGACAAAGAAACTATAGGGATAAACTACCCCTAAAATTTAGTGTGAAAATAGATAGATAGATATAGACAGGGTTAGGGAGATAGATAGATAGATAGATAGATAGATAGATAGATTATATGGGTGTGGAAGAAGTTCTCGTAACGTTTATATTTCCTTGTATATAATAATGAATTCTCTTGTTTCAAATTTCCAAACAAATTACAATATCAAATATAAAAAAGCACAAGGGTAAATTTTTGCTTTGGCAAATGTTTGAACATAGAATATACGATTCGGTGAAATAAAGAAATCATCAAGAGCTATCTAAAGGAATCCTTAAATACATCGACCCATTCTTTCCCATTTGAACTTATTAGATTAACTCTACAGTTTACACCCATATTTTCTTTAATTCCATACTTGTAAAAGGAATATTAAATTTATGTTGATGGAAATATATGCGTAGGAGAAGGAGGTAGAGATACAAAATTATATTAAAAAATTTTCAACATTTCTTACATACAAAATTTTTTATTGAATTTTAAGAAAGATTTTTAGAACATTTTAAAAAGATGTTATTAAATTATTTTATGGAATTCTATATAGTTTTTAAAACAACATAATTATTTTTAAAAATGTCCTAAAATGCTTATAATACACATATTGAGGAAATATAATCAGTATTCAAATAGACATTTATGCGGATGACACCACCATTTACTCCTGTCTCATAAGAAATCTGCCAGGGCTGACAAAGCAAATCGCTCTATTGCTCTTAAAAAAACCCTCCAAACTAAGGAGAACCGGGCTAAGAAATGGCTAGTAAATTTTAACGCTTCAAAAATGAACCTTCTCTCTATTAACAACATTGATAAACTTTGCTAACTTCTATGGATCACGGTAGTCTCCTAAAAAAAATATACTGCGCTTCCTTGGCGTACCAAAAGTAAAAAAGAATTGATCAGATCAATGCCTACATCTACTGCTAGGAAGTTTGTGTCACTTTTTTTAGACCAGGAAGTTTTTCTCGTCAGAATCCATCATGAACATTTATAAATCTACCATTCGTCCGTTCATTGAATACTGTTACCATATTTAGTCGGGTGATTCTGCTATCCACCTCGGTTTTCTTACAAAAATGCAAAGAAAGATCTACAATATGATCGATTCTGATTTCGCAGCTCGATTTCAGTCGCTTTATCACTGACAGGACGTGGCATATATGTGTTTCTTCTGCAAATATTTTCACGGATTTTCTCTGACGAGCTTATCACTCTGGTACCTCGACCACACGAATTTACTAGATATACTTTTTTTTTTAATCATCTCACCCCAAGCAAGGCATTCTACTGCCACTATTGAGCATGGGGCTACATAGGGGAAGGTAAATAGAAGGAGTGGTTAGACATAGGGAATGTCAGGAGGAATGTGACAGATGAGTAAGGATAGCGAGGATGAGGGTTGGGCAGATGGGAAGAGTGTTTGATAGAATGGGAGCAGGTTAGTGTGTTAAGAGGTGTCTATTGACCTTACATTTAAACTCCTGGTGATTGTAGCAGTCGGGGAAGCATTCTTTTGGAAGAGAATTCCACAGTCGGGAAGTGCGAGGAAAGAAACTGTTGGAGTAGAAGTTACGGCTGCATTTTATCAGTTTCACTGTAAAAGGGTGGGATCTAGTTGCTAATCTTATATCTCGTTCAAATTCATATTTAGGGGGCACTAGTGATCTAAGTTCATTGGAGTAGAAGCCGTGGAAGTATTTATAAAAGAGACACAGGGAAGCCTCGTTGCGCCGGAGGGAGAGAGACTGCAGGCGGTCTGCCAAGTCGGTATCTATCACATTACAGACCCTCCTCTGAACCTTATCGAGAAGCCCGAGGATAACAGCAGGGGCACCCGACCAGATATGGCAGTAGTATTCAATGCACGGGCGGATGGTAGATTTATAAATATGCAGGATAGATTTAGACGGAAAAAACTTCCGGGCCCTACACAGAGAACCAACTTTCATAGCAGCGGATTTAGCAATGGATTCGATATAGTCATTCCATTTGAGGTCCGTTGAAAGTGTGAGACCAAGAAGGCGTAGTGTTTTACTCTCTGGGAGGCAAGCCTGGTCCATGCTAATGGGAGGTAGGTGAGATTGTCGATGATGGTTAATTGAGAGTAGCTTCGTTTTAGAAGCATTAAAATTTACTAGCCATTTCTTACCCCAGTCCAATATGGATTGAAGGTCTTTTTCAATCTCGGCTGCGAGGTTAGCTTTGACGCCTCCACCAGATTTTTATAGGAGGCGAGAGTAAACTGTGGTGTCATCGGCGTACAAACCTATTTGGGCTCTTACGGAATCAGGAAGATCATTAATGTATATCAGGAAGAGTGTAGGACCTAAGATGGAGCCTTGGGGGACACCTGTGTTTGTATGGTAGTTCTGGGAGGCATGTCCGTTTAATACCACCTTCATTGTGCGGTTAGAGAGGAATGACTGGATTAGTTCAAACAAATGTCCAGTTATACCATAGCTCCACAGTTTACATAGAAGGCCAGCATGCCAAACTCTGTCGAACGCCTTAGATATATCCAATGCAACGGTTCGGGCTTCGCCATTCCTGTCGAGTGCCTGGTATATGTACTCGGTGATGGTCGTTAGCATATCAGCAGAAGACCTGGTGAAGCGGAAACCATATTGCTTGTCCGAGAGGAGCCTGTGTGCTGTGAGATGCTGAACCACCTCGGCGTTGATAATGGCTTCGAACACTTTGCCAAAGATCGGACGAAGGCTGATAGGGCGGTAATTTGCAGGGTCAGAGGGTTATCCAGTGTTTTTCAATATAGGAACTACAGAGGAAGATTTCCAACAGGCAGGAAAGCAGGAAGCAGATAGGCAGATGTTGTAGAGCTTAGAAAGGCAGAGGAGAGTTCAGGGGCACATTTCTTTAAGACTATGGTTGGGATTCCGTCACCACCGCTCGCTTTGTGAGGGACAATTTTACGATTATCTTAGAGACAAGCGAAGGTGTAATGTGGACATCATTCAATTGTGCCTCGGTTCTAGGTGAGAAATCAGGTGTAAAAACTCCAGATGAGTCCAGACTCGAATTGTTCGAGAATCTGCGGGCAAAGCATTCAGCCTTATCTGCTGGGGAGGTGAGGACCTCAAATTTGTTGGATTAGCGGGGGTATTGTGGACTTGCTCTTGTTAAGTACTCTTTTACAGAGTCGCCAGTAGTCTTTAGAGCCGAATTTAGAGCATGCTATGCGTTGCTTCATTCTGACAGCAAACAACATCTTAGCTTCGTTAAGTATCCTTTCACACTTATTACGAGCTGAAGTGAAAAGGCGCCTGTTTTGGTCCGACGCGTAGTTACGATAGAGTCGGATGGAATTATTCCGGTGGGCAATGGCAGCCGAGCAAGCGGGTGAGAACCATGGAGACGAATGAGATTTATGCTGGAATTTCCTAGCAGGGATGAAGGCATCGATGCCAGCCTTAACTCAGGAGGAGACCTCGGATGCACATTCTTCGATGGGAAGACTAAAGACGTTGTTCCAAGGGATGTCACAGAGGAAGTCTCGGAACGAATCCCAGTCTGCTCTTTGATAGCAGTAGGAATATTCTACTTGTCTGGGTTTCATGGGTCGGGCGGGAGTGGAGTGAAATATTGACGGACACTACAGTGTGGTCAGAGGAACAACTTTCCGAATACTAGCTTCTGTGAGAGCCACACTGTTCAAGAGTCTAACTGACAATTCAACTGCCATCATTTATCTCATTGATTGTCATCTTTATCTTATCTTTTCATCACCACCTCTTAAACCTTGTTTTATAAATATATATATATATATATATATTTTGTTTTTTCGCTGCCTTTTCATGTAGACCAATGACAATACTTCTTTACTTAGGAAGAAACGTTTATATATATATATATATATATATATATATATATATATATATATAGTAAACGTTTATAATATATATATATATATGTAAACGTTTATAATATATATATATATATAATATGTATATATATATATAATATATATATATATATATAGAAACGTTTATATATATATATATATATATATATATATATATATATATTGATCAATGCAACATAACATACATTGAAAATCCAACTATAAATAATGTGTATATCGGATCAGCTAAGAATACATTTAAGCACGCTGTTACTTGCACCTAACCTCATTTAAAAACAGCTTATACTGAAACCAAAGATCCCTTTCCACATACTTTTGGAAGCTAAAGGATTCAAAACAGAAACCTAAAGTAAAATGGAAAATCCTAGAAAAAACTAGAACGTGCAACTCATTTAACGACATCTGCCCTTTATGTCTAAGTGACAAACTACACATTCTTCACTGCCCTAATAGCAACGATTTATTAAACCGTAGAGACGAATTAGCAGTAATATGCAAACATCGCAAATATTTCTCGCTAAAATATAAGTAAACAAGAAAATACCATAACCACGAAACCCCCCAAAAACAGAAAAAATACACATAACCACCCCTATAAATAAACAGAAAAAGAAAACAAACCCTATACAATACCAACAAAAAATAATCCAGTTGCAGCAGAATAGTAGACAAATAAATAAAAATATCGACACGATAAAAAACCAAAAATTAAAAAAACAAAAAATTAAAAAAACAAAAAAATGACACAGCCCAATACAAAATAACATAAATTAAATTAAGAAGAATCCAACCCCAAAACAAAACAACACCTACCAACCCCTAAAATAAATAACAACACACAAGGCGCCAGCAGCCTAAACCCTCTCAAGATAAATAGATTAACCTATCCTGAACTCAGCCACAAACAAACACTTATCCCTTAGACCTTAAAAAGTTCAACAGATCTCAGAATACAGACCAACCACTCTAACACCCCCCAAAAAACAAATCCAACACAAATAAACGGTCTTTTCAACTAGATAATTCTTATTTCTAAAAAAAACACTGAAGATGATGCCAACAACATAATGGGCTGGCTTCGAAACACGAACATTTTTTTGTAGGGATACTGTGAATTTATAAAAACATTGTAAAAACCATTACAGTATAACGCTCTACATTTGTATCGAGCACGCTTTATAAAGGTAAATTCATGAACAAAAGGTTAAAAAACCTAAGAGTTCAACAACTTAGTTACAATATATATATATATGTGTGTGTGTGTGTGTGTGTGTGTGTGTGTGTGTGTGTGTATGTGTGTGTGTGTGTGTGTGTGTGTGTGTGTGTGTGCGCGCGCGCGCGCGTTTACGCGAGTGGTAAGAAAATCAGAGTTGGGTTAAACAGTGGAATGAAATAATTACCTAATCCTAAACAAGAAAAAAGAATATATCTTTATTTCTTTTAAAATAACCGGAGAGATGTGTACAGTTGACGGCAGCTGAATACATCTATTCTTCCTAATATAGGGAGGGCGATAGATAAATCCTCGTCGAAATTTTGGAAAAAATGAAAACAACAATCACGTCTTTTAATGGGTAAAAACTCCATTAAATATCTTGAAATAGAAACGAAACGTTTATTTAATAAGATTGCCATTGGCTTCAACCACAGCTTCCAGACGACCTCGGAAACTCCTGCATCTATTCTAGACAGTCTCCTTGTCTTGGTTCTTGAATGCTGTCGTCTACATTGCCTTCCATCTTTGGTGTTACAAGAAGTGTTTTAAACTCTAGCTTAACTGTGTAAAACACATAATAATCAATAGATTGATATCAGAGCAATTTCTTGCTAGACATGATTTTCAAGCAGCCAAACCCTTGCAAGGATGATGCTGCAGAGGCACTATTATCTTTCAAGCTACTAAATATAGCCCTCTTTGTTGTGTCTGATGCCTTTTTTGAAGATGAATGGAGATATAAAATTGCCATCACTAGTTAACACTTCGACCACACCTTCATAATCCCCTTTAGAATCATCCAGTTCTTTCTGAATCCTCTGTGCTCTCCTCAGTGTGCCACCCAGAAAAATCTGTTCTGTTAGTCTTAGAGCCTCTGGCGCAAAGACCAAGCAATACAGCATGCTATTTTCAAATTTCTAGTAGATGGTATTGCACCATGATGTTTCTTTTTTTTATACACACGGTGTTCCACTGATCCTATACTAATGTGCAATCGACAAAATGAAGACCATGTGCAAAAGAAAGAAATATAAAATAGCGACAATTTGCCCTTCACATTATAACATCGTTTTAAATTTGATATGCACACAATTATTCTGTATGCAAAGCAGCGCTACTGAATATTACATTTTTTATTTCATTACATTTGAACATAAGTAACAAATTTTATCGACTGCCTGACACAAACCTCCAGTAAAAATAGTATAGTGTTTTAACAAGTCAATACTTATTTTACTTTTATGTACGGATTAAACATTTTCAGTATTTGAGCAATTTTAAGTCTGGTATTAAAGGGTTGTTAACTTTCTGGTTGCAGTTTACGTTGCTACATCAAAATTAACATGGTTTCTAGAGCTCTCAATATTTAAGCATCTTCAAAATTCTAAATCAAACATATACTCTTATATTCGTGTAAACCACGTCCGATTTGATTTCTTGTAAACCGAAACTTGAGTGTTTCTATATATTTGCATTCGTTAAACTTTAATATAAATATCATTCCGTTTACTCTCTTCCCTGATAGCTACAATTTCAAATAATGGAATGCAATATCAATCTTCATCTTATATCTTCTTTAATTCCACTAAGATTTATCTTTTTTCAATACACCTGTACCTAGTGCTTCCTCTTAACGCAACGCCGTGCGCATTAGTGACAGTCCCGCTCTCCTTGAGGTGAGATGATTTTTTGAAAATTTACACCTTCTCATCCCATAGCATTTTTCCTTGGTACACGTTGATTAGCACCTTGGTCTTACCTGTAGGGACCTCAGCTATGCCTGGTAACGTGATCTTGTGCCAAACACGCCGAAGTCCACAAAATTTAATTATAAGAATTTTGAAAGTTGGATGTTGTAATGTATAATGATAAAATGTTTCGCTTGTTCGTGAAAGTAAAGATTTATTAAGAAAATGACAAAATATAAGAAGAAAAATATATGCGAAATTTTGTTAACTGAACACTATAGCATGTTTGTGAGAAGATAAATGTTCATTAAGAAAACGCATGCAGCTTTGTAGTTAAAATTGTTCAAAGAGCAATGTAGATATTTAAAATGTCCACAGAAGTTTAGAGTTCATGGTTAGAATTTAGCAGAATGTAAAGTCTTATGTTTCTTCCTCTTTTGGTAGGGTGGCGACAAGGTGAAAAAAAAGGTATAAGGAAATAGAATTTATCGCCCACAGAGTGTCCTGTTGTTGTTGTTGGTGTTCGGCTTGGTGGAGTAAAAATGAAGAAAAGGAAAATTGGATGAAAAGGTCGAATTAGAATGTGACGCGCCCTTACACCCTGGCCGTTTTCTTGAGATTTCTTTTGTTACATTGCCACAAGGTTCGTCAGCAAATTCCTCCCATGCTTAATTTTGACCAGTCGAGGATTGCCCTTAAGTAGTGAATCTGATCATGTGACCGGATCCAGCGAGCATTTTCACTTTAGGTGTGAAAAAATGTTTGACTGACGTCACATATCAGTTATCTATTTGTCATCCAATCCGGATCCAGAATTTTACTTAGCACTGACTTACGAAATTATATTTGGTCTTGGTTTTTCCAAAATGCTTTTAGTCGTTTGAACCAGCTTTTGAGGGTGCTCAGTTTTACTTTGTGCGTTTTATTTAGTTGATGGATGATATAGGATTTGTATCCTATACACTCTTTTTCATTTGAAACAGTTAAATATAACCGTCACATCTATTATAACAGTTTCTTTTCTAGCACTCTTCGCCGGTTATATTCACTTCTTTTTACTTGCTTCCCTGATGCTACAATTTTCTAAAATAAAAATACAATACCAACTGTCATCTTTGTTCTTCTGGAATATACTTTTTTAATACCGCTGTGTCAAGTCATTTTCTTTAAATGTAAACTCTGTGTATACTGCGCACTAGTAGCGGGCTCGTTTATAACCAACTTGATCATATATTTATCACTGGATGTGACCTCACATTTTACGTTAGATTACTTTAGATCATAAATCTTTTTCTTCAATTTAATTTTTATTTAATGCGTCTTTTCTTGAAAGCATGGCACCAATCCATGTTTTTAAATTGTGGAATTACTGATAACTGCTGATGTCAGGTTTTCAACTGTCATATGTCACTAATCACAAATTATGTCAAAATAAACTTTGCAAAAAGTTTCCTTCAGAGAATTCATGTGCATAAGAGGGTTGACATAAAGGATGCACCCCTGAGTGCATCCTTCATGTCAACCAGCCTATGCACCTGAATTCGCGTGCACATCTAATATCCAGTCAATGTCAGAGGTTGCCACCATCATATGAAATTAGTCGATGGGGCTTTGTCTACGATGTGAATTCGCAGTAAAATCGTATATCAAACACGAGCACACACACATACAAACACAAATATATATATATATATGTTTTAATATACGCTTGACGACGGACACGTGCATGAATATGAGAGTTCTAGAAAGCATGTGTTTATAAATTGAGATCAAGGTAAGGTCAATATGAATCCGACAGAATGAAAGAACATAAATATTGTCTGCTAGACATAAATGCAGAAACACCTTTATGAATATAAATTATCATGTGTATCCTACACAGACAAACTGAAGTTATTTTGAAATTACATTTATAGAGAATTATTTACGAGTTAAGTTTTGATTAAAGTAATTTTGTTGAGATTCAATTTGATTTCACATTCATGTAAGGCCTGATTAAACAAATTAAAATCAAGCAACAGAAAAATAATGTAACCGTAATTTCTACTCCAACAGCTTCTTTTCTCGCGCTTCCCACCTGTGGAATTCACTTCCACAAGTCCGATTTCCCGACAACTACAATCTCCAGGTGTTTAAATGTAGGGCCAATAGACACCTCCTATCAAACTAACTCCCAATTATTCTCAGAACACTCTCATCTACCCAACTTTCATTCTAGGTATCCTTACCCGCCTATCACCCACCCTCTGACATTTCCTATATTTAACCATTCTTCTTCCACTCTATGTAGCCCCCTGAGAAGTAGTGGCAGTGAAATGCCTTGCTCGGGGTGAAACGCTTATAAAAAATATCTATCTATCTATCTATCTATCTATCTATCTATCTATCTATCTATCTATTATATCATAACTAATATATGACATATTATGAATCTAATGTATATATATATATATATATATATTTTTTTTTTTTTCAAATAAAACTTCGAATATTACATGTGTCGTATGATCATTCCTGCAATATGTTTTTTTCAACGATCCGTTAATGGTAGAAATATTCAAAAAGTATTTTCATAGCGGGAGAGGAAAGAAATAAAAAAGAAAGTGGGTGATGAGTTATAAATGAAAGGGAAGATTCTGTTAGAAGACAGGCGTCTGGATGCTGTTATAGAGCGTAGCAAGAGACAGGCGAAATAATGACTGATAGCAAAATGTATTCAAACTTCATCTTTGAAAAATGATTTTTAAAGATTACATATGTTTTAAAGATATAAAAATAAGCCTGTCATTGAAACAGAAGGCGGTGGAGAACTAAAACGACGAATGAGAGAAAAAAGAAAAACAAACAAAAAGGAAGATATGGGTAAAGAAATAGGAGAGTGGTGGAGAAATAAAGAGAAATGAAAAAGAGTGAACGAGGGGAAATTTACGTTGGATAAGCAGACGTCACGAGTGTTCGCTAGAAAAGGTAAAGGAAAGGGATAGATATATAAAAAGGAAAAAAATAGGGGAAGTAAAAAACGGTGAAAATAGATAGTATGGATAATATTCGGATTTGTTAAATTTTTAAGTTTGAAATAAAATAAAGTCAGTCTATTGTTGGGAAAAATTAATTTACGTTAAAATAAATAATAAAAGCGAAGAACGGAAAAATCATATTGATAAGAAGTATAAATAAAGGAAAAAATTATATATATTATATTACATTATATATATATATATATATATATATATATATATATATATATTGTAACAAAGTTATGGAACTCGTAGGGTTTTTTGCCTGCTTTTCATGCATTTACATTTAATTTTATAAAAAGTTCACGATACAAACGTAGAGCGTTATATTGTAATATTTGTTATAATGGTTTATAAATTCATATTATCACTTTTTTCACCAGATAATTTTCATTCCAACTTCTTCAACCGATGAGAAGCAACCAAAAATCAAGGTTAGCTTCGAAACGCGAAATTTTGTGTAGTGATACTATGAATGTATAAACCATTGTAACAACTATTACAATATATATATATATGTGTGTGTGTGTGTGTGTGTGTGTTTGTGTGTGTGTATGTGTGTGCGTGTGTGTGTGTTTGTGTGTATGCGTAAAGAAAGAAAAATATAACTATATCCAAGATATTAATTATTTTAGGGAATCACAAAATATAAATGGTCGTAAGGTAGATTATATTTATTTTTAAGTGACACCGATATATCAGTAAAGCATATGTTATGAGTGAAGAACTCAATGAATAATATATATATATATATATATATATATATATATATATATATATATGTATGTATGTATTAAATAAAATAAAAATCACATTAACAATTAAGAATTGAAAATACACATACAAATTTAAAAATATATCAATGACATTTAAATTATATTATTTTAAATTATATTATAAAGTAAAATAACATAAAAATATATTATATTATCCTGAAAAATATATAAACACGTAAGCAGATACATTTGCCTACAAACATGCACACATATTTACATGCAATACTGTGATGGGAACTCACACAGATGGCACATGAACTCGTTCAAAATATATAATTTGGATTTCTGTTTGTAGAAGAAGAGAGTCAGAGAGAGCTGGATCTATTTCAGCATATACCTCTGTCAGCCGGACTAACAGTCACACAAATAATTGCTCATTGGTATATGTTTGCACTACAGGATCTGCAATATTCACGATTGGTTAGAAAGACTGTACTTACCGGTAAAAAAAATGCTTAACGGTAGCCATATCAAACACAGACCTCACAATGTCGAGCGAGAAAAAAAAAGGTTAATAGCTGAAAAAAAAGAAGCAGTTGAACAAGACGAGTTAAATATTAGGAAATACGTGCAAGTACACATCCTGAATAAAAAAAATAACATGCAGCTAGATTCTGGTTCAGAATTAACAATCATATATCTAGAAAATTTGTGAAATCTAACCTTGCTAATAACTAATAAAATGTCCAGATGTCAGACAGAGGAGGAAATTAAATTTACAGGAGAACTTGTCACGAATAGAATATTTCAAGGACAGATGTTAAAACGTAAGTTTTTATGCGGCTTCTTATCTATCATTTCCAAAAGATTTCAGTAAAATTATGTCTGAAATCTTAAACTGGGATAAGAAAAGGAGAGTTTGTGAGTGTAGCAACATTGTTTCAATTCTCTTGCAGAAATTTCAATGCAAATTTGGTAAATCTTTTTGTTATATTTTGGGGAGATTTGGGCTTGGCAGATTACCTGAGTAGATCTATAATTGCTTTCTACAGAACTGTTGCTAAAGGAACTACAATTGTAAGAATTTAAAATACCTATTCTAAGTTTAGTTTTCTCTAAATTCTTTGAAATTTGATTATTATTGGAATTGGTTATACTGTCCATATTGTAATTCCACGAGTAGCCAATTTTCAGAATATTTCTGTTGAAGATTTTGTGGAGTGGAATTTTGGTATGGAAATGCTTACTTACTAGTTTAAAAATATTTCCTTTTATTAATATTAAATATTCCGCGAAATGGGGGGTACATATACATCCTCTGGCAGGATTCCAACCTGAGTCACCTAAGCTTAACCGTTACTTTGACGGTTAGTTCAACGTAATCGCGTGGTTAATGAAGGTCAGATATAATGAGAGTTTTTGCTAGTGAACGCATATTCGAATCCTGCTGGAGGATGTGCATTTTTCTAAGGAGATTTCACCGTCTATAAATGTGATTTGTCATACTAAAACTACCAGCAAGACTATCCCAAAGTACAAAAGATTACCAGCAATACATTGCTGTATTAGAAATTACTAATGCATCTAAAAAAAAATCAGATTTCAGCCTTAAATGACTCATATGAAATTGGTATATTACTAAACAAAGAAAAATCATTTTTATTTAATATTATTAGATTGTTTTATATAAGTTTATGTTTTTTAAAACAATTTAATATATTTTAATTGCTTTTCATCAATATAGACTCCTATTGGTATAATCTTCTTCTTTGTATAATACCATTCTAAAAATACATATGAAAGTCATGTGTCGCAATGAGAATCTAGAAATATTCATATTTCGTTAGTCATTTACATCAAATCCCTTGCAATTCTCATGATCATTTGTATAATTCACGTTACCTATACTGCTTATTCAGTACGGATTAAACAAATAATTAGTTTGATGCTGAGATATATTAAAATTGACCATGATTGTTTCCCTATAACATAGGGCTAAACTGGGTTTGGTGAAGCCTATAAATCCGTTTTCCGCCGAGCGATAACCAACAGGCATTTCAAAAATGTCAGTCGCGCAACACATCCATTAATGCTTTATTCTATTTGCTTAGTGATACACAAAATATATTTAAACCGGCTGATCGGTTAGAAGAAGATGAATAAAAGCTTAAACTGTGGCAGTATCCGGATATGCAAGTCAGTATTCATACTGAGAATGAGGGATCAATCAGATGCTTTTATTGTTCTACTATCATTGGACTTTATTACGCTATCCCGACTGGCGACTAACGAGTTGCGCTCAATCAAACGTAGAAAGAAGAACGAGGAAGAATCAATCAGTCGTTCTTATCTTGATCAGCCCATGTGAATGATCGACGCAGTACATAACCGATGTCAGGAAAAGGAAAAAATTTAACCAATCATTTTTCATTTTCCTAGGCTTAGTTTGTGCCCATTCTCTTTTGTTTTGATCAATTTTTTTAAGAATTATTTATTTGCTACGCTTACTATATTTATGATCCTTATTTCACAGTTATTTTTCTGCTTATTACTTTTTCTTAATAAATTTTGTTTTTCTTTTAAATATCTCATATTCTATAAGCTATCCACTTACTCAAGCTAGTTAGAAAAAATCTGTCTTTCAGTTTCTGCTCTGTGTAAGAGATTTTGTAAGAGTTCTTTCCTCTTTATGCGGTCTCGAAATTTAAATTGTCTCTTTACGTACATGAGCCTTTTCGTTTCAGTCAGTTCGTTAGTTAAGTGCCATACGTGATACACGCTTGGGCGATCATGTCTCGAAAGAGACATGACTGACTGGGCAGAAGATTATCCCGCAGTAGGTTGCCATTGTTTTCTGCGGTAGACTGGTTGCCGACCGAGGCTATAGAACCCATTCTGTCCTGTTATTTAACCAATAATTGGAAGGAATAGACGGATTAATACCTTTCCCAAGGGTATTTGCGCGAAAGTGAATGCAATGAATTCAACTCGAATTCGATATCCACTGCGCCACAACGCACATCATTTTCGTTTACTTTTTCTTTATAAACTCATCGATATTCGCATGTCCTGTTCATGATATTCTCAGTATCTTTCTATAGATTTCCATATTCGTTACATTCCCTTGAGTGATACTGTATTTTTACAAATTATTACTTTTGTCACTTATAATTTTATTTTATATTCCTTCCTCACTGTTTATCTTTTTTTCATAACATTACTCTATTTCTTCTTTTATTTTTTTCTACCTCGGTTTTTCAGTAGTGTTATTTTTATTTTTTGCTTCCTTTTTATAATAATGTACTTCAATTTTTATTATTCACTTTGGTGTCATTTTTAGGAACGTTTGTTTCTTCGCAAACATATATGTCTTTGATATTCATCATTTAAAATTATTTGTTTTTTAAAAATAAGTTTAATATTACGTCAATTCCATCTTCAACACTTCACTGTTGTTCAAATAAATTGAAACCGATTTAGTTTCTTTTTTTCATTATAGGGGCAGTTTTACACCAACTGCAGTTGCAGGGTATAGTTGATATCTATTTTTAACTCAGATTATGTCATCTGCAGCGGTGTGCAGTAATATGAAGCTATTTTCCGGTTTATGATGAAATTTCTTTGGCTGTGAAAAATATTGTATCATCCGTGATTGCATCAGATTTATCACTCTCAGGCACTGTTGTCTTGGCTAGCGAATAGTTGTTCAACGAAAATTTTCTGCAAAAGAGATCACTTCAAGGAAAAGCACGAAAAAATATTACTGCACGAACACACTGGCAAATCTCACACCGTGATCGCTTATATTGTTGTTTTCAAACTTTCAGCTTTCAGTTGCATCATCAAGTTGAAGTAACAAATTGGATCCATCAACTCAAAACAAAAATGGAAATGCGGTCAGAATAAAAAAAAAATGCCAAGAGACGATGTATACATGATCAGAGAAAGTGTGAAAGACCTTATGAAGACAATTTTTTGTATTGTTTTAATTAATTTTCACAAGGCATAGTTTCTTGTTTTCTATCCATTTTGTTTATTTAACGTTATTGAAAAAGTTTTCAGGTTGTTCATTTTAATTTATTTTCATATATTATTATTTCTTTAATTTAACTATCTTACATGTTTCGTTTTGTTCCCACTGTACGTTGCTACTTTCTGCATCGACAGTCACAAACCATATTTTTATTTATTACCTCCCTTTTGCAGAGCATTTGTTATAAATAAAATTGTCAATCGTTTGTGCGACTATTCTCTTCAAATTTGTTTACTTTTACGTATTTCTTTTAAAAACTCGCTGCTATCTTCTAAAAAGTAAACACCATATCCGTTTAATCAATATCGTCCAGACGTCAACTGAAGCTGAAAGTAATATATATATATATATATATATATATATATATATATATATATATATATATATACACTCCACCCACATCTATTGAACAGGTGAAGAGGCTCATCCCTTGTTTTCTGTTTAGGATGCGGTTTCCGGTTTCTCTTTTCTAATCTTCTCACTTTGTTTTTTTTTTCAATTGAAGTAGATAGACTAAACTATCGCCCGATTCACACTCCACCCAAATCTATTGAACAGGTAAAGAGGCTCATCCCTTGTTTCCTGTTTAGGATGCGGTTTCCGGTTTTCTCTATTCCAATCTTTTCACTCTTATGTAGCCCCCTGCACATCAGTGGCGTTACCGCCTTGCTCGGGGTGATATGATTAAAAAGAATATCTACTGGGTAGAAAGAAGTGAATGTTTAGTCACACTGATAAGCTGTTGTACACCAAAACAGGCTTGTGTGTGAATGACGAATATATTCAACTTATGCAAATCAATTCAAAAAACTGATTTAGTTTACTATTTTTCTTTCTTACGGTCAATTTTAGTCCCACTCTGTAAAGGATAAAATATAGATCGGAAGCCAAACAAAATGATAAGATAAGAGATAAATAAGAAACGTTTATCAATCTAACGTTTCCTATTATCAAAACTACTTATCTTATTTGTTGGCAAAACTTTAATAAAATTGAAACAAGCTAGATTGATTAGCATTTCGATTTTGCTTTTTATCTTATGATTCATGTATTATATGTTTTAACAAAAATATTTTACAAACTTTGGGGGCGGGTTCATCATACCAAACAATGATACATATTCATATAATAATGTGTCCGCAAACATTTTTTTTTAGTTATTAAGTTCACATTTCACCGTAGAAGCTTGTTAATGCACCATCGGTCACTCTCTATTCAAAGTTTGTGGTATCATGTATCCTTTCTCAGGAACAGGACGATAAACATCACCAGTGGTTAAATCAGGTGTCTGATTGTGGTGTGCCAATGCAATTTGATACAGTTTTGCAGTCTTGCATCCATTACTGTTCGCGCGGCCGTATGCAAAAATCATATCTGCCTGCTCGCGATAAGAATACCTTGGCTTTGTTAAACAGAATATTTCTCACTTAATTCAATACAAACTTGAGTTAAACGTTGAAGGTAGCCTAGAAACAAACATACGCGAATGACACGTGTAACCTAGTCTATATAGTAACATGTCATCATCTACGTAAACTTTCTTTAAACTTAAAGTAAAAACGTAAGAATTCTGGATATTTATTTATGTGGGATTTTGTCGTTGAGAAACCTGCTCCAAAATTAAATGATGTTTTGATAAAAAATATGCATATAAAGAAAGGGTGCGATGATTAAAAAATAAAATAAGCATTGACGATCATACTTAATGTTTCCACACTTCTTCAAATAAGACTATACAATTTACACTGTTTGAACAATTGTCCTTTTCTTTGTTGGCATATTTAGGATGTTTTGATCGTTTTCTTTCCGTCCTTTTTAGATGATTGAAATTTCGAACTGAACTCTTCATTTCATTCATTGCGGTAGATTGTTCTACTTCCATGTTTCTTCCAAATGTATTACTATTTGTTATCTTCCTTTAACTCAACTCTTGATTTTTTAGTTTACCTCTATTATAGCCAAGTATTGAACTAACTCACAATTTTTGGGATCAAATCGCTCGACTCAACCAACGATTTTATTCAATTTGCCATCACATGAAGTACGCCGCTGTGTAAAACTGCTGAAACGTCTTGAATGAAGAAACAAAGCCCGAACAAAGTAAATTGAGTAAATAATTACAAATATTCAAATAAATGGATAGTCATGGAAAGGTCCATCGACGCTGGAAAGAGCAATAACAGATACTGGATCTGAGAAAATTTCAGTTGCAATCTCATCGGTCAATTAATGTCTGAAGATTTCCTTATGATAAAACGGCTGAAATTAACATTACCAATTGTAACTATTTAAGAGGCTCGAGAAACACTCGTGGTAGAAATCATTGTAAATGGTTATGATAAATTGCTGTGTGATATGATTGAAAGATGTGCTGTTGTGATATATAACGATTGATCTTTAAGTTGAATTGGTTATATTTTTTGATGTTTTCAGGGAAGCATCCGCAAAATCATCCATTCCACAAAGTGGCAATAGAACTTTTCCTAACATTTGAAATACGGGCGAATGCGGTTGATTTGTCACCGTAGATGTATCATAGCAACATTTTGATGTAAAGATATGTAATTGTGCATCTAATGAACGGCGTTCATATGAAAACTATAAGAATTATAATTATAATTAATATTTTAATAATATTACTTAGTGTTTACTTATTCTTTCCTGTCTTAATATATTTTCCCTAATGCATCGATTATTAATACTTTTTTTTTGAGATTCTTGGGTGTTTTGTATATTTACAAATATCACGGTTTCTTCTTTACGCTGAAACATTATTTCATTCTTCCTTCTCTGATTGATGACTTTTATGGGAGAGATCAAATAGAATGTCGCTGTAAATTGAATAGAATGACACTTATTCGATCGATTGTCTTTCTTTCGGAGAATCTTTCATTCTTTCGCTCGACATCTCATTTATTCTTGCTCTGGACATTTTTATTTCCACGTCAACAAATCAATTTATTTTTCTCCTTGTAATTAAATGTGCAATTTATTTATTTTTATCATGACGTTTTTTCTTGTTTTGCCTTCATTTCGCTTCACAACTAATTTCAGTTTTTCCACAAACCCTCTTTCATTCCTACGTTTTCCTAATGAAATCCACAAGATCATAAATTAATTTTTCTGTTTAAAACATTTCACTAAAAATTGTATTCCTTCATTCTTGTTTTGCTTTTGTATATTTTACTTTTGCAAATGATTGGATACAGATATATTTCCTTTGCATTTACTCCCATTTGTTTTTATTTATTCTTTTTTTCTTTAATTTAATTCTTCGTTCAACCTTTTATTCGTTTGATGTTTCTGTCTTCTCTGGATGTTTCATTCAAATATTCTTTCATTTTGTAACTGAATCATTTATTTTCTTTATTTCACTCAATCCGTTTTGTGCTTTCATTTTGTGCTTACAATCCGCCATTAGCATTTCGTTGTTATTTCTATAATTGTCCGTGAATGTCGTTATTTCACTAATCATATATTATCCTTATAATGTAATCTTCTTCATTCCATCACCACCCTTTGTATTTCTCATAATTTATGTGCTTATATACTCTTTTCTCTCTTGCTTTTTCTTTTATTTATAACTTATATTTATAAAAGTGCGCCCTGTCTGACAGAATTCTAAATGATAGTCGAATTTAGGACGGTTTTGTTTTATCAATCTACTATGTGTAAAAAGCCTGCCATGTGATTGTTTTCATCTGATCTTCAAAATATTGCCCATTTGTCTTGCGATAAAACTGACCTGTATATCTACCGAGGAAAGTTCATTAATATTTCTAAATACAAGGTTATACATCTATATTTTAAATGATTGTTTTTAGATTGATTTACAATCGAAACATTTTCATTCATTGTACTTTTTCATGTATTATTAATATATTCTATAAAGTCACAAATTCAGTAACTACATTTCCTTTCTCTCTTTCGACTAATGTCAATTGTATTACAAAATCATTTAATCAGCGATTTTCTCTATTTGCTTTCAAAATTGTACTATATATAACAAAAACGACTACAATTGTGATGATTGATTGATATTAACAAATACTGATAAAAATGTACAATTTATAAAACATATAAATAACTGTTGATTAGTTATACAATATGCAAACAAGATGAGGATAGAAAAATTTACAATTAAATTTCCCGTGTTAGTCTTCTGTTTCGTTTTCCATAGTCACAGCATCGTGGACATTGCAACCTATTGTCAAGTTTTACCTGTTTCCGTACGATCGCCGAAGTTAAGCAACAGTGCGATTTCTCAGTACCTTGATGGTTAATTGCTTAGAAATACCATGTAATGTGTGATTTGATGTGCTGATGAGATAATATATAATGTCTCGAATTTGGAAATTGGCTGGAGCTTCAGTCCCAGTTGACTTAGTTATATTCACTAACATGAAAATACTCTTTGGAAGAATATGAACCCTATTCTCTGAACCAGCAGTTGTAAATCATTAATATCACAAAAATTGTTTTAAAATCTGAAATAGAATGAATCTGGCCTAAAATAATATACAAAAGATTGATAAGTATTATTTTTTAAAAATTGAAATAAAACAATCAAAAACAAAATAAATTACAATCTAAAATACGTCTGGTTTTAAATAACAAGCAAAAAGTTGAAAAGTCATAAAAGCACAACAATTATTAATTATAAAAATATCATAAATTCTAAAAATATTTTCTGGCTTAAAAAACAGCAAGAAATTGCAAGAAATACATACCCCAAAATACCAACTACAGGTCAAAGAAACTAACTTAAAACAAGTAAATAAATTTGAATAGCTGGAAAGCGTGCTGACAGGGGATCGAAAGTGTGACGTTTAGATCTAAATACACAGTGGCATGACCAAAAACACATTTCAAAATCTAACCAAAGTACTGAAAGACAAGAAATATTTCATTGGAAACAAAGAAGACTGTGCTGGATTGCTATATGATATCTTTCGTTCTATATGGCAATGAATGTTGCATGGTAATTTACAAGGATAAAGGATAGTCCCGATGCAGCAGAAATGTGATTTTACACAAAGATGCTGAAGATACCAAGGTCTGAGCACGTGACTAACGAAGAGATGTTGGAAAGGATGGTTTACATGGTGAAAAGTTATATTTAACATAGAGAAGGGACGGATGAAGTTTCTGAGATATGTAATGAGAAAAGAAGTCATGGAGAATTTAATACTTACAGGACGGATAGAGGGAAAGAGAGACAGGGAAAACCAGCATCAGATCTACTTGAAAGGCCTGAGCAAATGGATGGCAGAGCGGCGTTTGGGAGAGATACCAAGAGGAATAATTTTGAGAGGGACAAGAGTCCGATCCAAGTTAAAATCCCTAATCGGCTACAACATGAAAAGACACGTCACATGAATCTGAAGGACAGTAGGGAAAGAAATATTGCTAAAAGCTAGAATGGAAAGAAATATAAGGAGGTCTATGATTGCACACGCCCTGAAGCAATGTGATACCTTTCTTTAGTGTCTTGCTTTTTCAACAAAGTGAAAATTCTCGATGAAAAAGGTGAAGATAGGCATGTAGGCCATTCAATATGTTAAACCCTAAGAATATAATAACAACAAGACATGTTAGAGTTAGAAAGAAAACAACTAAAAATAACATATAATATATTTGAGTAGGAAATTCAAGTGGATTAATATGTTCGTTTCTTACTTAAGATATACGTTACGCACTGCCTTTACCACAGATAAACAATGGTCCATTCTTCATTATTGCGAGGATATACTTGTAATATTATAATGACGTAGGGCTTAAGAATTAAAATGAACAGTTCGTTTGCTCGCACTTCCCGCGTGGAATTCTCTTCCGTATATTTTCTTCCATGAAAGCTACAATCTCCAAGAATTTAAATGCAAAGTAAATAGCCATCTCTTATCTTCTTGATACACATCTTTTCTATGACAGCCCTTTTATCATGTTCTTTTTCTTTTCCACTCCACTCTTATGCAACCCTCTTCACATCTGTGTTCTCATTCTTTTCTTACTCGTTTTCAGACTACCCTGAAACCTTTCCCTCTTTCTCCTCACCCACAACCTCTGCAACCCCCTCCGAGAGGTACTTCTGCCGTGTTTGTGGTGAAATCATTAAAAAAAGATTTATCCCTGGTAAGAAGATTAATGGGGGATGACAATGAGGACGAAATGCACAGGCAAATTTTGATCAAACAAGATAAATAATATATTTACAAAGTTGCACGCGTAAGAAGTGTCAGTAAATCGTTTAAAAATATACAAAAACTTTTAAAGTTTGCAGTTTTAATGAATTGTCATGGAAAGGAATGTTTATATAACAAATGAAATGAACTGACACAAAATATTATTCAAAAATGTTTAAAACAAAAGATAAACAGTTCGCTGTTGGCCCAAGGGATATATAATTGCAACGTTCAAAAGTAGACAAAGATATACAGTTTGAAATATTTAGCATTCTTGGCATGAGGAAAGAAAGTTTCTTGAGGTCTCATATGCTTAGTTAACAAGGGCTGATAATATAATTGACTAGTCACGAGAACTTGAACTTGAAATTTTCACATGACTTCAGAGAGTCTTCTTTTGTAATCTACATTTTTCTCATTTTATATAAAATGTCTTTCACATAGACTCGATATTTCATTTTCTTACTTTTTCTCTGATTAAACGGCTAATTTATGTGAAGACAAGGTTTTCATTGGTCTAATAGCAATTTTACATAAGCTTACAAATGTTTTTTTCTTTTTACTAAGCTCGCCAGCCCATCTCTGTGAAAGTAAGGCTTTCATTAAACCAAAGAAAATATCACGTAGGAAGTTTTCCAAAGCTAGCAATGGGATAATTCAAACGAAACTTTCAGAATTTAGTTTCAGTAGGACATCTAAATGGTGAAATTTCTTTGCAAAGTAATAACACTATGATAATGGTAATTGATTTCTTTTACATTCTATTACGAGAATTTATAAAACGTGTAATAATGCACATATTTGAACGGAGATTTTTAAGCTTAGCATAGATGTGGCACAAGGCCGAAAATATGTTGACACGCAGTAAAGATCGAACTCTTTGCTCAGAACTCTGTAATGATCAAGCGAGAGAGGCATGTTAATTATTACACCACACCGAAGGTTCCCATTGAAAAGTCTGAATGTTTTGAACACTTAATCGTTTACTTCATCGGCTAAACATAGGCATTTTCTGTTAGTCTAAAAGTTAATAATAACCAACCAAAAGTACATTTTTATAGTATATACATAAATTCATCAACTGGACTGAAGTAATTGATGCAGAGTACGCTGTTACCAAACTAACATTTAAATGCTCATGGCCAATGACTATTTTAACACGTTTATAATATAAATGTATCGATGTTTAGAGTGCATTCATGAGAAGTCTATTTACAATAGATATTTAGTGATAAGTTATGCTTAAAGACAATTACATATAGTCGCATAATACTGCAGATATTTTAGGGTGTGTATATTGATAAGTATGGAAAGAAAAAATGTGGAAATCATTAGCAAACATTTAACTCCCTTGTTAAGTTAGTATTGAAATACGTCAAGTGAAAATATGACTTAGATATTCATGTCTAAATACTAGTTTTCACTTCATCGATGAAATTTAATAATGGCCTGTTCGTGAGAAAGAGAAACCAATTACCGGTTCTGAAGGCGAAAAGAAAACGAAAACTATTGATTTTTGTTTTGGAAAACGTGTACCTGCGCGTCCTCAGATATGAGATATAAATCAGATATAAATATCGTTACCATATTTTACCATATATATATGTATATTACCAAATATATATATATATTAATTACTATATATATATATTTATATATAAATTATAAATATTTTATTTTTAACAATATATATACAGAGAGAATACTGTTTTTGCAGTAGATTTACTGATAAAAGGCATTTAAACAAAAACATTTTTGTCGTAAATGGGCTCGATATCAGGGTGAATATATACGTTAATAGTTTTAGGTCAAATAATTTCACACTTAAATTATCAGAGTCATATTGTGAGCATACTCAAGAAGACCAGGGAAATGAATGAGTGTATCATAACGTTGTCCTCACGAAGCCAGCATGAACATGCTCAGTTAATGTGACAGATGTTTTGCACTATATATATATATATATATGTCGTGGCAGAAACCTGGAGAGCGAAATAACTATTTTAAAAATGAAAAATATTCAAACCTTCTACAATATAATTTTATAGAACACATTTTAAATCATATGTGCACTGGTCTAACCATATTAGGACAAAACACTAAGACTTGCTAACCAGATTCCAATCACGAAGTTCTCTAGCTTACATCATGGTCAAAACAGGGGTAACAATTAAGCAGTGTGTGTTCTGTTTTTAACATATTTTTAGCGATGCATATTCAGTTCATATGTTTTGGGCCTGTATGGAGCACATTTCTGAACTATTATACGCTAGCTCAAGCAGCCACTATTTTTCTAGTATATATATATATATATATATATATATATATATATATATATATATATATTAGAAATGATTTTAGATTATTACAATGAGAAATACACATTTCATTGCATATTGCGGCTCTTCAGATCCAAATTGTACCACAGTTGGTTCTTAATGGGGGCTTATGATTCTGCTCAAATCGAGAATCTGATATGCATATATATATTATATATTCTCGGTAGAATTGTTGATCCCAATCAAGTAGGTATCTTCCGGGATGATGATCGTAAGTATATCCCTGACAGTAATGGTCCCCCTCACATCTAGAATTTCTAAAAAAAGTTATTACAGCTTTTAAAATCCTGGGCTTCAAAATAGAAATTTCATCTAATCTGAAAAGTGTTAGTTATTTGCTTTAACTTGTCCAGTAAATATTAATCAATCCCCTATCTATATTAATGTTGACTCTAATCATCCTAAATCTATCATAAAACAAATACCCAAAATAGTCAAAATTAGAATTAATAAATTATCTTCTAATAAGGAAATATTTGATGTGAATAAAACAATATAAAATGAAGCCGCAAAAAAGAGTAATTTTAAAGATGATGTATTATACGAAGAAAAATTGAAAAACCAAACTAGAAACACAAGTTAGAAAAAGAAAAATAATATGCTTCAACCCTCCTTTTTGCAAGTTGTTCAATGTAAACATAGGTAAATACGTTTTAAATTTAGTTAGCAAGCACTTCCAACAACACCACCCCTTAAGTAAATTATTCAATAGAAAAACTCTTGAAGTTAATTATTCTTCTACTAAAAACATGCAAAACATACTTAATTCACATAATAATAAATTACTTAGAGATTTCTTTTGAAAGACAAAACTTCCTGTGATTGCATCAATAAAACTAATTGTCCCGTTGATGGCAGGTGTATTTTCAAAAACGCTGTTTATGAAGCCACTATTTGTCCAGTGGAGGACCATAGCAATAAAAGAGTTTATATAGAGATATCTGTAGCTAGTTGGAAACATAGACTGTACAAGCACAGACACTCTTTTTCCAACGCCTCCTTGAAAAATCAACCTGCCCTGTCTAAAAAATACTGGAATATTAACGATGGAGTATTTACCCACTGGTCAGATAGCGGATTGTTAAATACACGAACACTCCCAACAATTTCAAGGACAGGTGCAATTTATGCCTGGAGGAAAAATTGATGATTATAAAATATAATAATCCAAAGGATCTCCTTAATCAGCAGAATGAATTAATTTTTATATGCAGACACAAAAATAATTAATAATAGTCTAGATAAATCCTGATTGTGATTTGAATTAATGTAAATGAATTTACATTAATTTGATTTGAAAAGGTGTTTATTTTGAGAAAAGGCTGAGATGTGCTGTTAATATAATATTGCAGCAAAGGATTTTTGTTTTTGTTGTTTATTTTTATAATTTGTATATTCATAGGCATATTTTTAAGATTTATTTTCTTCGTTTTTCATAGTATAAATGTTATTATTATCATTATTATTATTACACAAACTGATGAGATATTGGAAGTCTAATGTCGAAACAAAATATACAATATTTAGTGGATAGCTATAAAAAAGTTTTTGTACATGTCATAAAGTATAATTTATAATATATATATATATATATATATATATATATATATATATATATATATATATATCAACTTCGAAATAGGTAGCTATTACTACATGTGCAAATAAAAGCATATGTCCAGCTCAATCCGAATGAAGGATTGTTAAATCAGATCCCCAAATTTATCGATAAATGCATGCTGGAATTTACTTCTAACCAGTACAAATAGACCATTGCTTAGTCTCATCCGCCATAATTTGACTGTATCCATTATGTATGTAGACGATTTTATTCCTTTACAACATTTTTACCTTATTATTGTTGCCTTTTTCTAGTTTTGCATTGCATAGATATTGTTTTGTTCGTATTATTTGGCCTGTCCTCTTTTTCCTTGTTTATGGAGAACTTGGTCAATTCCATTTGTTGTTCATTTTCCCGATTACACTTTGTCATGGCCAATTATTCCACAATATATACTTTAGATAATGAATGGATACAATGTGTTTCGTTTTAAATATAAACCCTAAATCATGATACTAAAATACTTAGTTGTATGAATTAAAAAACTTTCTGAATATTTGAATGATTGAAATTCTTAACCAAGAAGTGATGTGACTCGAAAACAAATGATAATTCTCATCTTGTAAACGCTACTTTATTAGAAAATATTTACACAATATTTCGTATTTTCGTCTCTTTTTAGAGAAGTGAAGATATTCTCCCTAGTTCATTTATTTATTTGTTGAAGAAATTTAATTCCAATGAATGAGTGCAACAATTATAACAACTAATATTTTATGATTTCAAAATGTTTACTGATATTCGAATAATAATTTAAATTTGTTACAATTATTATTATATTAACATAAACATGAGTTTTTCTTCATATATTATATAGTTTATCTGTTTCTTCTTTAAATGACCCTAATAAATAAAATCATCAGTTTTCTTATTATTCATATTTCACTTAGTTGTCGATATTTCGAAATAACGTTTTTTAAACTATGATAATTTTTCTTAAAGACAAAAAACAAAACAGAACAACGAGAAAAAATACGATGGAAAACAGTTTGATTATAATTTCTACGATATTCCTTTTTAGAAAGAATATGTATTTATTTATATAATTATTTTATTTATTTATTCATTTTATTTACTTATTTAATTTATTTTATTTTGATAACCTTATTTTCGACGACTTTAATGAAAATATAACTAATACAGTGGACGAACAAATCATTATTATTATTTTTATTTTAAATCTCACAGCACTAATAAACTTAAACGTATGTAATTTTTTTTTCATTATTTTTTTTAAAAAATTATTTTTGTTACAACGACTAGTGATAGTAGCAACATTTTTTAACAAAATATACTCTAGTTTAGTGATGTTTTGTTTCGTTGAGCGGCTGCTACGCTTAAGTAATTTTTTTAAACCAGCGTTTTCTCTTTGAATTCCAATCGCGTCTCTGTCAGCTGTCGCTTGGCAACCAATTAGGAGAAGGAAAACTCCGAACAACAACCCGTAACTCAAGGTGTTAATCGTGCCGAGGAGTGAATGGCTACTGTGTTATGAGGTCACAAAAGATCCCTTACAGGCTTCGAGACCCTGTGTGTAAAAGACCGTTACCCAACGTGCCGGGCAACTTTGAGTGAACGTTTGGACCAGTGCGTCACTCGTGGGAAAAATATGAGAAATACAAATAGAAATAAAAAGTCCAGTATGGCTCTTCCAGTGGACAAACCCCCTCATTCGGGAAGGAACCTACCTGAGGTCAAAAATCTGCCATAGGAGCAAACTCTTGCACAAAGAATGAATCTTCACGTCTCAACAACCAGAATAAGCCTAATGATGGCCCCAAAAATTCCCCGCTAGATCTATGACCGTATATTTAAAGAAAGAAAAAAATAAAATAGTCGCATGTGGAGTAAAATGTCGTTATGACTGCATTTCATGAAGCGTTACTCAAACTTAAAAAAAAACATCACTCGCCAAACATATGACATTTGGTGAAAAAAGGTTGGACAAAGTATATTGACAAAAATAAATTAGCCAATGTACGAAGATACTTTCATGCGAAATAACCGAATGTCTGAGGCTGAAATTAAGGAGATAAAAAGAATTACAACCAGAATAGATGTATCAAAAATATGAAAACAAACTGGAGTCAGAAATAAAAAGTTGTAACATCAAACAAGCCACAGATCATAATGTAGAAACCGTGATACACACAAATCACTGTGAAGATAATGCTGTAATTTTAAAAGTGCTGGAAAGGTGTGATCTGTGTCAGTTACAAGACGACAATAAAACGAGTTCAGAACACATTGAACCGAATTATTTTATGGAAAACAAGAACAGTATTCAAGAGGCCAAGGAAGAAATCAAGAACCGCTTAAGTCAAATAAAAATATTCCACTGGAGGAACGAGAACAGCTCCCAGAATTACAACCGACAAAGCATAACCTCGAGATTAATTAGCTCTACAATGCACAGTCAAATTAATTTTGGATGAAGAAGACACTTATATAAATCTCTATGAAGCAATATATTTTAAATCTTCTACAATTACTTTCACGGCTTCTGCTCCGATGAACTTAGATCACTAGTGCCCCCAAATACGTATTTGAACGAGATACTAGATTAGCAACTAGATCCCACCCTTTTACAGTGAAACCGATAAAATGCAGCCGTAACTTCTACTCCAACAGTTTCTTTCCTCGCACTTCCCGACTGTGGAATTCTCTTTCAAACAATTGCTTCCCCGAGGGCTACAATCTCCAGGAGTTTAAATGTAAGGTCAATAGACACCTCCTAACACACTAACCTGCTCCCATTCTATCAAGCACTCTTCCCAACCCTCATCCTAGCTATCCTTATTCATCTGTCACCTTCCTCCTGACATTGCCTATGTCTAATCATTCCTTCTCTTTACCTTCCCCTATGTAGCCCCATGCGCAATAGTGGCAGTGGAATGCCATGCTTGGGGTGAGATGATTAAAAAAAATATATATATATGCATCAGCAATAGCAGCAACATCATCATCAAATGAACATTATCTTAAAAACAAGGCAGTCTCGCAAACATGAAGATCTACCTTGGAAAAGAAAAATAGAAAAAGAAATCAAACATCCTAAAAGCTAACTATAAGTCCGCGATGAACTGACAAGAAGAATAAATGGAAGAACTAGAAAAGTCAGAAGAGTTGGAAAAATACAATATTAGAAATGAAAATGAATTCCTACCAACGAAGGAAAAAATAAAGCAAACAATACAAATGAGGGCTCACAGAATAAGACGCTATGAAAAAAGTTCATGATTATACAAACAAAATAAGATTTTTCAAACCGTTGCAAAGAATTTTACAGGGAAATAGGTAAAAAAAGTTGAAGTAACAGCCCCGACCAAAAAAAAATGAAAGTTATACAGTTCTGGAAAAAGTATGGGCTTGCCCTAAAGAACATAACAAAGAAGAAATTGGATTGCACAAGAGATAAAACGAATAAAACATAAACCAGAACAGACATGAGCTGGAATCAGAAAAAAGAATGTTAAATGTGTACTGAAAAAGCACACAATTGAAAATGTCAAGGTTTAGATAAAATTCCTAACTTTTGGATATATTATTTAAATACAGCACATACAAAACTAGCCAAAGAACTTCAAATAATGGTTAAAGATCACACTAAAAGTCCTGCCTAGATGACCAAAGGAAATACATTTATTTTACCAAAAAATAGGGACACAAATAACCTGAAAACTACAGAACAATTACATACCTTCCGACAACATTCAAAATATTAACATCTATTTTAACAAAACAGACATATTTATTCTTGGAAGTAAATGGCATGTTACCGCTTGAACAAAAAGGGTGCAACCGTGGCTGTTATGGATGTAAAGACCAATAGCTTATTAACAAAATGATCCTGGAATACTGCTACAATCCAAAGAAAAATCTTAGTACTGCCTGGATAGATTATCGTAAGGCATTCGACAGTGTACCACATCCCTGAATCTTAAAGAATTTAAATATATACAAGATATCACCCGTCATCATCAATTTCATCAAACAGTGCATATCAATATGGAAAACAACCATATAAATGGAACCTATATGTCTGGTGAAATAAACATCAAAAAAGTTATATTTCAAGGTGACTCTTTGTTTCCCTTACTAAATTGCATATCATCAATAGTACTAACCAGTTAACTTAACAAGACAGAATGTGGTTATGAAATAGCCCAAAAGAAAATAAGCCATCCATTTTATATGGATGACTTAAAGTTGTATGCAAACTGTAAAATTCTTCAGTGAAAACATCGGAATGAAATTCAGTTTGAATAAATGTGCTAAAGCTACAATTTTTCGTGGATTGCTACAACAAACATCTTCAATTAGCTTAGACCCTGCTGTAACAATAAAAGAATTAAAGCCAGAAGAAGCTTATAAGTATCTAGGTGTAAACCAGAGTGAAAACATTCACCATAAATATGAAAAAAATAGTGTGAAAAGAGTACTATAGAAGGATACGACTGATATTAAAAACTGGATTGCATTCTCAGAATAGAATTATGCCCATGAATAGCCTTGCAATCCCAGTTGTCTAATCTTGTTTCAACATCTTCAACTAGACTCTAAACGACATCAGGCGAATGAATTCTAAAACAGAAAGCTTCTTTCTAAGCATAAGATGCATCATCCAAAGGACGATGTAGAACGTCTATACATACCCCATAAAGAAGATGGAAGGGATCTTATTCAGCTAGAATTGTCATACAAGACAACAACTATTAGTTTACTAACATACATAGGAACAACAAAGGACTAGATGATACAGTTAGTCAAACAACATGAAAACACAAAGTAAAAATATTCATTATTTAAAAGAAGGCAGTAAACACAAACAAGGTTACTTTTAGTAGATTCTGTAGAAAAGCCATACAGAAGCCAAAAACCAACTATTGCCGCAAAAAATATGAAAACGAATGCCAAAGATGAAGTTGTTGAACAGATGAAAGAAACAACGCTGGCAAGACAAACCTCTGCATGGCCAATATCCATAACGTGCCGATAAATCCAATCTTGATAAAATTAATACTCATCGATAGTTATGTGCACCTGCATTAAAGTCTGAGACTGAAGGCTTTATTCTTGCAGCGCAAACCAAAGTCTTTTCACTAGGAACCTTCAGGCAAATATTAAACATAATGATGCAGGTTCTGTGATAAACACCAACAAACAATAGACAATCTAATCTCAGTTTAATCTGTGCTTGGCCCAAATGAATATAAAAATCGTCACGATAGAGTGGGGCAATATTTACATTGGACAATGTGCAAACACTATGGAAAACCTGTAAACAAACACTGGTATAATAATCACCCATCACTGGTTACGGAGATAGAAGATGTCACCATTATATGGAATTAAACCACGTACGCAGACAGAAAATAGAGGCGAATAGGCCGGACATTATTGTTAAAAAAGCAGAAAAAAATGCCTATTCATTGATATGGCTTGTCCAGCAGATTGTAGCATAGCAACCAAGGAATTCAAAACACTGTCAAAATATAAAGACCTGGAAATTGAAATAGATATAATGTGGAAATTGAAGACAAGAATCATGCCTGTAATAGTAGGTGCACTAGGAATGATAAAAAATGGAACAAAACAACAAACTGAAAAATCCCTGGAAACCCCAGCTTAAGAGATATACAAATAATTGTCCATTCACTAAGGTGAACTTTGTCTTTGTAATGATAGGGAAGATATAAAATCATGAAATGGAACAATAACGACACACCTCGACAATGGTATAATTACTGACTGGAATAGAAGTTAAGTCATTCGGAACAAGTTTATAAACAAACCTGATTGATAAAAAGTGAGACTTTTGTTTTAAGCGGCAAGACTTTTAAAAACTCGATGATGATGTCAAGTTAAAGGATAATGTAAATTGTTTGAACAAGAATTTATTTTGTTGTAACATTCATAACCGAACAGTTTGAACTAAAGCGATAACTGTATGTATATTTTTGCAATGCTTAAGGTGTCATGAAATTGTTTTTTCTTTCAAATTAATATAATGTCAAGAAGCATCTCGAGATGTTAGAGTAAAGATCTTTGAAAATCGATTAAATTTGATGTATTTATAAGTTAAAACAAGAAAGATGAGTAAAATTGAAAAAAGTTGATAAAGAGATATATGTCTCTCATTCAAGATCATACTAGAATGGACATTGCATTCTAGGCCTTTAAAAAATATAGAGAAAGCCGAGTGATTACTGCAGGGCGGTCACGTGCGTGCATAATCCAGCTGTACGTGTGTGAAGTAGCCATTTTATATATATATATATATATCTATATATATATATATATATATATATATATATATATATATATATATATATATTGTTTACTCTTTTAGTTTTTGGTCATAATAAAATTAGACCAGTGCACATTTCTACTAAAAAGTGTTCAATAAAATTACATTGTAGAACATTGAATATTTTCCATTTGTAAACGAGTTATTACGCGACCTAGGTTTTTACCATGAGTGGTGTCTTCAGGTGACTTGCCATGACCTTATGATTGTTATTGCAAATCCCCTAAAGACACCACACATTGTATAAACATGGTCACGTAATAACTCCTTTACAAAGAATATATATATATATATATATATATATATATATATATATATTAATAATAATAATAATAATAATAATAATTATTAAACCGACTCTGCTTGTATTCTAATCTCAAAATTTTATAGAAGGGACTTTCTAAGACTATGAATGACCAGCAGAATCTAAATCCGTTATTGCCCTCGGCTATAAAGCTTTGGGCAAAGAGGGGGAAAAAAAGAAAACTGCGTGGGACCGACAATACATACGGTTCCTCCCAGTAAAAAGAAAAAAAAAAAAAAAAAAACTTTTTGGTATTCGGTTAGTATATATATATATATATATGTATTGGACGCAATTCAGTCTTGGCTGGAAGCAAACGGATGATTAACCATAGGGATTTCTCTGATCCAGAGAAACAGGATTGTCTGCGAATGACGATTTATGCTCTCGCCTGTCGTTGACCACTCTGGATAAATTATAGATGTTAAAAAAAGCAGGAGCAGCTCTCTGCTATTCATGCATCATTCTTCAGTAATTAATTGAACATTCATAGGCACTGGCGTGTGTTTACAGTATGCATATAACATTCTAAAATCTGCTTTTCTCTATCGTGCGCCGAAAGCTTAAAATCTCACACTGATGTAAAATCGGTCGGGTTTCATTCTTGGCTGGAAGCATCGGTTGTCTAACTGTCTTGATGATCTGTATTGAATCAGGACAGTCTCCGGTTAACTATATAGGCTTTCGCCCCCTGATTGAGCACTGTGGAGGAATGGTAGATTTGTATAAACAGTAGCTACGCAAGCATCTACTCATCATTCATTCAGTATTAAATTTGAACGTTTTCAGCTATTGGCGTATATTTACATTGGCGTATAGGTGCGCCTTAGTCTACCATAACTGAGAGGTAGAATCGCCGCATGAGGTAAATTTGGGCGGGTTTCAAAACTGGCTAGAAGCAATCGAATATCTAACCATGCTGATGAGCTGTGATACAGATATGTCTGCAGATTACTATATATATATATATATATATATATATGTGTGTGTGTGTGTGTGTGTGTGTGTGTGTATGTGTGTGTGTGTGTGTTTAAACACACAAGTTCTTTGTTCCGATTAGGGCTACGAACGCCTATAAGAATTGATGAAGTTAGTACTCGAACCAAAAATAATATTAAATATCAGAGGTTAAGTTTCTTATTTTCATTGATCTACAAATTTGTATCATGACAGATCCTCATAGGAATCCAATAAAAACATAACAACATATTCAACAATATAGGTTAGGAGAAACATTTTTGAGGATAGGTTTCGACAAAATAATATTATGGATTAATTCGTACAGTTGGTTAAGAAAAGAATATACACATACACTATAACACTGATTTTTTAAAGTTTAATAATGGTCGTTATATTGTCAATGGTCATACGTAGTGTCCTACCAAGTTGCTTGTCAGTACACACACGAATCATTTTACTAATTTCATATTCATAAAAGACAATATATTGTCACATTCAAATTATGCTCGCATACACCGATATATATATATATATATATATCTGTGTGTGTGTGTGTGTGTGTGTGTGTGTGTGTGTGTAATTTTAGATATTCTACAATTTCATGGGTAATTACGCTTGTCGCCGCTGAGCATGCAGCTCGTCAAGACCATCAGCGAAATACGTATTCTACGTATTGTAGAATTAAATAAATAAATTTAACATTGAGTTCTTTTCAGTTCGTCTCTATCGGAAATTTAACTGACTAATATACCAAGTTTTCTACGTTATATATATATATATATATATATATATATATATATATATATATATATATGTCCCGGAAAGAGATATGTATCTGATTCGAGAGAGTTATGATGTTTAAGAAAATGTAACCGGGTAGGACATATTAGTACGTAGACGTAAAGGACGGTACTTGTCGTATGCAGTATCGTGAGACGTAGGCGTGGTCAATAGACATAGACCAATAGTCGTAGATATGTAGATCTCCAGTGGTAGACCTGAAGTCGTAGACATCTAGAAGTACATATCTAGTCGAAGACTTATAAACCTCTAGTAGTAGACCTTTAGACGTAGACCGTCCTCACTTTCACCTGTATTTATGGCTGACACCAGTCAATTCACATTACTATGAGGAAGGAACCAAGGTGCATGCATATTCATTAGATCAATATATATATAACTGTTTCATTTTTTATAGCTTTTCAGAATGTTAGAGGTAAAAATGTCTTACTAATTAAATCATGACTGTGGAGATACATAAATGTCTAATGCGTATTTAGCGTAAGCGAATATAACGAACTCAGCTCTCCGGCTAACATTTCTTCAGTAATTATCCAATGAACCACCTGCACATCTAACCTCATAACACCTGCTATTCGAAAGTGTTTGCACATCTAGGTACTGACCAGTTTCACAATATTGCTGAACTTCGATGATAATATGTGAACCGGTGTTTCAATTGATGTAGCCCAAAGACACACTTCATATATATTGGCAACGGCAATAGTTACCAAAAATAATAAACGCGATGCGGTTTTATGACGTCACACTGCGGGATAGCGCGAAATGACAACAAAACCATCAAGTCAAATGCAATGTAATATATTATTTCCTGTTTTAAAGTTGATTTTATTGAGTGTTGGTTGTTTTGATTTGATGTACATGGCATCCAATATCTGCAGGTTCCTCTTACTTGCCAAGCGGAGTTTTATGTCAACACAAAATAAAATCGTCGGTGATGGTGGATTTTATGATATTTCAGTTTAAACTACCTCTCTGAAGATGGCTCATGTGAGCCGAAAGCTTAGAAGAAAACCAATAAATAATTATCCAAATGTTGGAGAATTTTTGTCTTTATTTTCAACTGAAATTAAAGCAAAAATACGATGTTTAGAACGGCTCATGATTAAACATAATAGACATTCATTGTCTCTTATATTTAATAGCATATGTTTAGAAAATTATTTGCTGCCTCGATATACTAAATATATATATATATATATATATATATATATATGTTGTTTAATATGGTTTACATTGTTTATGCGAGTAGTAATGGCATTGTAAACGTATTATGCTAGTTGAATTGTTTGTTTTGACACATTAAAATTTTATTTCTGATGGCAACATTATTTTCCCATATAACCATCGATCTGTCATTATCACCTCGCTTAGAATCACTACTTCAGTGCTGAACAATGACATCAAAAATTTAAAATTTTAGAGGAAAAAAAGCTTATCGATTCGGTTTCACTCATGTTCTCCTTAAAGCCTGCCCTTTGTTATAGAATATTTCCACAAATTTAAAATTCCTAAAAAAGGGAATCTATCAATGCAAACAGCTCATACATGCTTAAATGCATGGGGTGGGGAAACTTAAGATTGAGTTACATTGGAAAAAATTCTGAACAGCCGTTATTGTTGCTGCATACGTGATGGCACATTATTAAAAAAAATAAACATTATCAATTTATATATTTCTGTAATCGTCAATATTTTTTCCTCTACACTTTTTCTCAAAAATGTATTTTATGAAAATAAAATATATAATTTCTACAGTTATAACATATGTGTAACTGTATTACATAGTTTATAAGTCGTTTATGAATTTTAAAATTGATAAAGAGAATATGTTTTTAAAGGAGTAAAAATATAAGAAAAGGATTTTTCTTCATACAGTAAAAACCGCTACTTCCTGAATACGGACAGGAAAGCGTTCAGCAGATATATATAGATACTGGTGTAAGACGTGGATATGTCTCCCCCCCAGGCCTTTTCAACCTGAGAGCGATAGGATTACTTCCAAGAATCGTCATTAATGGCTGGAATTTGAAGATAAGCAGATGAAATAGTGATGATAGTAGACATGAAAAGTAACCTACAAGATATCTTACAGGAAATAGTTACAGAAATTGGAAAGAACGGACTACAAAAAACTGTAAAAGCAAGGAAAAAAACTAATGCATGTTTATCAGTAAACAGAATAGCATAAAATGACAAATCCAAGTAATTAAGACTAAAATCCCGCAGGTACTGAAATTGAAATACTTGAAGAGTGTTCCTAACTGAGCTGGGAAATTGCGATATTGAGATCCGAAAGTGTATTGGTATGAACAAGAATGTATTCAATAAGTTGAATAGTGTACCTAGAGACAAGATTTCAGGGGAAACAGAGGAATGAAATGTTATGTGATGTTTGTCCTTCAATATGGCAGCAAATGTGGGACAATCTCATCAAAGATAAAGGATAGACTTGAAGCTGACGAAATACGATTTTACAGAAGGATGCTGACGATATCAGGAACAGAACAACGACAATGTATTGGAAAGAATGGGCACGAAATGGAAAATGATATTAACATCAAGAAAAGATGGCAGAATTTTCTGAATTATAAAGGATGGCTTGGAAAATCTGCTGGTCACATAATGAATAAAGAGAAGAAGAGGCAAGAGAATGCAATGCCTGACATACTTAATGGACTTAAAAAGATGGATAGCGGAAGTGGGGTCAGAACAGGATGACAGGAGAAGGGTTGTTAAAGCACACCGGACAGTTTTTTGCATATTTTTTAACTCGTAAAAAAGCTTTTAAAAAAAGTTACAATGCAGAAAGACACAACACAAGTTTGATCAAATCATCCTTGTTAACCGAAACATTTTTCGTAGTAATTAGTGTCATATACATAGTTTAATCTAACATGTTTAACTTATAATAAAGCCTTTTCAGAAAGCTACAGTAAAATGAATAATCTTACTGTATAACTGGTAAGTTGTAATTTGGAATTAGATCTTATAAATCAGATATGCCTCAAGTAAATTGAAGCAATACATAAAAAACAAACATTTTAGTTTCAGATACTTTTCCTATTTAATATTTTATTTACTTTATGATCTTACCTGATTGACACCTCGGTGAGTTGTAATGGTTAAAATGTTTGTCAGAATATGTTACAGCTGAGTAGTGAGTTTGATTCTCACTGGGTACCCCATATTTTCGGCCTTGTGCTACATGTAAGCAACGCTTAGAAAATCAACTATTATTTTCCCGTATTCAGATCCATATATTCAACAAATATATATATATATATATATATATATATATATATATATATATATATATATATATTGTGTATATGGGCAGCAGTCATCTGTTTTCATTTAAAGTTATTATTATTATGCATTTTATATATTTTTATTAAAGCGTAAAACGATGTTTAGAACGATTCATGATTTAAACATAATAGACAATCATTGTTCCTTATATTTAACAATATATATTTAGAAAATTATCTGCTCCCTCGATACACTATATATATATATATATATATATATATATATATATATATAGCGAGAGTGAAAGACAAGCTCACAGACAGTCATATATATATATATATATATTTAAAGAAAGAGATAGATAGATAGATAGATAGATAGATAGATAGATAGATAGATAGATATGTACCCAGTGGAATAAGTACGAACAATTAAGAAAAGTCTGACGTAGATAATAGTAGGAATAATGTTCATTTCCTTACAATGAAACATTCAATATTATTTAACCTATCAGCCAATAACACTGTTTATGAAATTAAAAAAGTATATATCTTAAAACAATATTAAAGAAACAGATTTTTCTCGAGCAATAAAAAGTATCTTTTTCCAGTACTAATGGGGCTTTACTTCCTGTTTGGTTGAAGTTGTATTGAGTGTTAACAAAATGTTTATGTCATAGGTATTTCTTAAAGCTTCATGTGCAATTCGTTTTAGTTGTTAATGGTGATGAAAGACATCCAGTGGTATAGTTTCTGTTCATTCCTACAATTCATTTTGGTGATGTATCGCCTGGCCTCAAAATTTGTGCAATATATATATATATATATGTGTGTGTGTGTGTGTGTCAGATTAAACAATTTACAAACATTATATCAGCTTATTATTAATAGAATCCGTTCATACTCGCGGATAATCTTTCTTGAAAGGTGTAATAAAGGAGTTGTAACGTTGACAGATGTTATTATCATTCATTTCTCAATGTACCCAAGTACTTTCAATCTCTTTCCGATATCATCTTTAGGAGTATAAGTTATGCTAACAAAAGTGCGTTGCTAAAAATTACAGTAAAATTTTCTTTCTGCTTCAAATATAACGGTTGACAAATTGAAAGTGAACATTATCTAAAATGGACATTTTGTATATATTCTAATGTCATGGTCAGGCACGTGTTAAAGCATGAAAGGATTGTTCTTTTTACAAACATTTTAGAACATTACTACAGTATTCATAGCTGATTTTATTAATTGGCGGCTTAAGTGTTTTAATGAATGTTGCCTGTAGTTTGCCCTTTGTTATTTCTTGGTGTAGGATACTTGTGTTATCGATCAATATTTTTTATATTGTGAGTGTAGATAGGAATGTTATTTTAGATGTCTAGAAATGGTCAGACATATGTAATGTAACACGTGTAGTTGATTTAGTTGTTGTAAAACGATCATATATATATTTTTGTCGGAGATACATTCTGACAAGGGACATTTGAATTGATATATAATGTTGCTTTTACGTAACACATCAATTGGTCGGGAAGGGATATTGCGGATAATTAAATTAGTAGTATTGTACCTTTTATAGTGTATACTTGCATTTAATTTTTTATTAGGATCAACGGGAGATATATTAGTACGAATGACATTTGTTATTATTTTTTTCGTCGTGTTTGTAGTAAACGAGCAGCTGGTTGCAATAGAAGATTATGATATGTTTAGGGTCTTTTGTGGAAGGACCATATTTTGTTTGATATGTATTGAAGTTTTTGAAATATCGTCTTATTTCTTCATCTGTAATGTTGTTTGGGAAGTTATTATTAATGAATGTCTACTTAATATTTTTATTCCAGAGTAAAATATCTTTTGTGGGGAAGTTGATCTGTACTGGGTTAATTAAGTTGTGTATAAGTGCTGTTTCGTAGTAGCTAAGGCAATCAATCTTAGTTGAGAGTGCAATAGTTTTTCCGGGTTGATTTTATATGTGGAGGTACTAAATGTGTTATTGTTTGTGTCTGTTAAAATGTCAAGGAAAGAGATTTTGTAATCTTTGTATGAAAACTTTCAATTATAAAACGCCAAAGATTATTCGTCACTATGAACCGATTATATCAAAAATTAGCTGACACAATTTTAGTAATTTGTTTAATCTAACATGTCTAAAGAAACTGCTGCCTAAATAAACACACACACACACACACACACACACACACACACATATATATATATATATATATATATATATATATATATATGATGTAAAATGAAACTAATAGTCTTTTCTTATGTTCTTCAAATTACAAATGACTTTCATTTTGATTAGTCACCATTGACTACGTAACAATGTCTACGATTGAGTGAGTTTGGCTAGTTTTAAACCTTTTGTAAACAGTTACCTCAAAATCAACATCATCACTTGATAAGACACAGTTAGTGTAGAAAGAAAGATGACTTCCTTTTAGTGTTATTATATTTGTTATAAATGATTACTAATGTAAGTATATTTCACAGTTAGATATTTACATTTAAAATATTCAATACAAAAGTAGAATATAAATATATATGGTAATTATTATTATTATTATTTTTATTATTATGTCATTTTCCATCATATTTCATTTCTGCTATGGTCGCACTACCAACCAAATCTGCGGGAATACATAAGGCATGTCGTGGCGTGTTGCTATGGCTCCATTTCATGTTTTTTTCTATCTTCCTCATCATCCCTAGTGTTAGATAGACAAAGTTCTCCTTAGTGTGTGGGCCGTACTTAATAAGACATTTTTTCAATATCTCTTAAGCAGGGGGGGTTCCAGGGATTCTTTCAATGTGTTGTTTTGTTCCATTTTTTATCATTCCAAGTGGTTCACTTGGAATGATAAAAAAATGGAACAAAACAACGAGAATCGGTCTAGTGATAGTAGGTTCTACTATCACTAGACCGATTCTCGTTTTCAATTTCCACATTTTTTCTATTTCAATTTCCAGGTCTTTATATTTTGACAGTTTTTCAAATTCCTTGGTTGCTATGTTACAATCCACTGGACAAACCATATCAATTAATAGACAAGTTTTCTCTTTCTGCTGTGTAACAATAATGTCTGACCTATTTGCTTTAATTTTTCTGTCTTTGTAGATGTTGTAATTCCGTAGAATGGTGGCATCTTCTATTTCTGTAACCGGTGCTAGGTGATGTTCACACCATTGTTTGTTTATTATTATTATTATTATTATTATTATTATTACT
This sequence comes from Ascarosepion bandense, assembly GCA_037127315.1. NCBI lineage: Eukaryota > Metazoa > Mollusca > Cephalopoda > Sepiida > Sepiidae > Ascarosepion > Ascarosepion bandense. The sequence continues at coordinate 7,337,286 of JBBBDQ010001232.1, read as the reverse complement.
ATAGCATACTGCAACTAAATTCTTTAAAATTACGGTGTTAAAATACCATCATCAGACAGTAAAATAAGTTTAATTTATGTTGTAATAAATATAGATTAGGCGATTCAAAATAAATAAAATAAAAAAAATATTAAATTAGGAATAAAAATAATAAATAAGTAAAAACATAATACATATGTCAGTCATTGAGATGAGTTAAGTGGGGTGAGAATTTTTAAAGAATGGTGTGTGTATGTCACATAGACAGTAGTGTTTTCATGTTATGCCACTGAAAGTCATACATTTCAAAAATTAAACGGGAAGAAGATAAATTATAAAAAAAATAATTAAAAGTATGACAAAAGAAGAACAGAAAAAATATAGAAGAAAAAGAAAATCAAAAGACTAACAAAGAGATCTTCTACCTTTGGAAAAGATAAAATAAAATGAAATGAGGTACATATAAGAAAATGAAATCAAAATTCTATTGACGAGATTTCGGTTAATTGGCAAAGTTCATTGTGATGAGTTTGTACCAGTCCATGAAATTTGCAGATAGATAGATTGATAGATTTTTATACAAATTTAGGAAAAGAATTATATATATATATATATATATATATATATATATATATATATATATATATATGTTTTAGAACATGTACATTATTTTTTATATATGTTCTCGACAATCATGTTTGTTTCAACGTTGGGTGCCCAACGTTTTTTTTGCTTTTACCTCGCGAAGAAACGTTGGGCACTCAACGTTGAAACAAACATTTGATTGTCGAGGACATATATTAAAAAATAATGTACGTGTTCTAAAACATAATTTATAATAAATATTCACAGCTCCATACATCATATATCGAGCCCTGTTTTAAATTAATGTTTTGGACGGAAAAAATTCTTTCTTCGTTTTGTACTCACTCAGATATATATATATATATATATATATATATATATATAGAGAGAGAGAGAGAGAGAGAGAGAGAGTGAGAGAGAAAGAATATGGTTGTTGATGAAACTTTTGTGTTGTTCAAAAATATGTTGTGTTTACAATATACTGGATTCTTGATTTCAAAGATATTATGTGGAAAATATTGCTTTCACTACTTTTTTAAACCTACGAAGCGAACACCTTCCTGTATATGCTTTTTAAATTCATTTTTGAAAATCGCTGAAATATAGAGTGTTACACGTCTGTAAATGCCTGAGGAACTGAGACGGATTTAAAGTCATACCTTTAAAAGTTGACTGAAAAGAGTTAACCACTAGTGAACCCGACATGTACTGGATTCACCTTTAAAGATAAAAGAAAATATGTTTTTTAACTTGGTTTCACTCCAGAACATCAAAAGGAAATGTAACTGAAAATTTGACCCAAAACGTGAACACATATCCACCAATGAAGAAACGCACCTAAAATTATGCCGATAGATGCAATAGCATAGTCAAGAATTAAATCCAGCAGAACTTTGGCTGTACGTAAAAAAGTTATAAAACAGGAGAATATATATTTATATTGTTTTTTTTTTAAAGCATTCACTCAAAAACAAACTTTACAGCATTACACAAGGGATTTTTTCGCCGGCTTATACATGCCAGTTTTGCATGTCATCCAAAAAATAGAGTTTTCCTAGAAACATAGCTGATGTACGATAGAATCAATATATATATATATATATATATATATATATATATATATATCGTTCATTTCTAAAAAATTTTATGGCTAAATTTATTGTTCGTCAACGATATGTTTTAAAAATTATTTATTAATTAGAGTTTTTATGTTTAGTTTCTAATAGAATAATATGTCTGTAGAAGTGATAACATTGGTCAAATATATCACTGAAAACTAAAAAAAATCATCTTAAAGTTATAATCAACTTACAAAATTTTAAAATATTTCATTTAATTATTAACAACACTACTGGACTTAAATTCCATCACAAGTAAAAATCATGTTGTCGGTGAATTCTCCCATGATATCATCTACCTAAGAGATTACTTCTCAATCAAGAATAATAAAAAAGAAGCATTTAATAATTACAACATACGCATATACAACAAACTCTCTTGCAGACTTACTTATCACCTGTCAAAACTCAGTGCAAATTATGAACCAAGCGACCAGCACGTCATGAACCAACAAAATGCGACAATCTGAATGAGACAAATATTATTAAATATTATAACAATACAAAAATACTATGCACCACCAAATAAAGTAAAGACGTAAAACTCTAGTAGCTATTAGTATACGAATACAGATTAAATAACATATTCCTCTCCAAAGAAGATGGTATCTTAAAGTGCATATAATATTATCAAAGTACACATTTGTTGTATTAGTAACAAATTACTCAACAAATCCCGGGCCTAACTAATAAAACAACAACGTTTAGGTAAAATAGACTTTATTCATTAACACAGTCTCCTAGTTTGAAACACTGATTCCAACGCTTCTTTAACAATTCGATATTTTTTCAGAGAACGATTTGTCTTTGGCCTCAAAATATGTCTCAGTTTGTGAAATCAGTTCTTCAGTGAAACCAAATCACATTCCCTGGAACATTTTTTAGGTCTGCAAACTGCCAGTATTCGCTAGGTGACAAATCTGCAGAATAAGGTTAATGCAGAAGCAATATGAAGTGCAATTCATGTAGTCTTGCCATCGTTTCCTATCGAATAGTGACACAGTGTGTTGACTTGGTGAATGATAATTATTTTCTTCATCTGTGGACGTTTTTGGCGATTTCTTATTACAGACGCACAAATAATGCTGTATAATATTCGATATTGACGGTTCTATCATTTTTAAGGTAATGAGTGGACAAAATGCCTCGCGCGTCCCAAAAGACGGCCGCCAAAAACTTGCCTGCTGAGGTTTACCTCTTTGGTTACTTTGTACGGACTTCCCCTGCTGCTGACTTATCACGTGCTGGCCGATTTGACTCCGGAGTGAAGTGATGGATCCATGTTTTATCCCCAAATACTCCTTCTTGATTCGTTGAACTAGTGTGAAACAATATTCTGAATCGTGTTGTTGTTTTTGATCGACTGTGAACAAACGCAACACTCACTTGTACACAGCTTTCTCATTGACAAATTTTAATACAAAATGTCGAATACACTGCCTTCGGATATGTTCCATGACTCTGCTATCTCACGTAACTTCAATTTACGATATGTCAAAACGAATTTGTGGAATTCTTTGGTGTTTTCCGGGACAACTGATGATTTGGGGCAATCTGAACGTTTAGCAACATTTATGTCAGTACGACCGCGTTTAACGTTTTTTCCGATGGAACAAAGTAAGAATAACACTTATCAAGCTATTGTTTTCATTGAAAAGTAATGTGTCCATCATAAGGCAATATTTTATCAACACATGAAATTCAGATTTTTCCTTGTTTTGAAAACTTTCAAATATAGCTTCAATTACTTAATTGTAATTTGTAAACTAATAAACCTGATTTGGCCAAAATTTTGTCGCGTGTTATTTGAATGTTACTTCATAAAAATTATATAGATATTTTTATTAGTGGCGCTATCTATATGTCAGGCCTGGGACTGAGTGATGTGTTATAAAGAAATATACGAATGAGCAAAATGTTAAAAATAGAAAATAAAACGAAATAAGGAAATCGCATTTTGTACTGCAGACCTGTTTTTAATAAACGTTACAGATGACGTCACTGTAGAGTAATTCAAACATCAAGCTACACTATAGTTAACTTGCCAAGAAATTTAAGGATGTAGAGAAAGAAATTCGAAAACCACACAGAAACCAGATAAGTTCTTGATGCAAACTGAAATGTTTGAGCAACATAATAAAATATGTTTTATTTTTTTATTAATGCGATTGTGTTCAGTTGCTTTATAGTTGAATTCCTAGAATAGGAAAATATTAAACTTCGGTAGATTTCATCCTCTACATTTCTCTGTATCTTGGAAAGAGAGGTATTTTTCTAGTGTGGGGATCCTAAATTTTCGCCGATGAAATATGATCCTATTTCATCAGAAAATTTAAACCAAAATTCATTTAATTTTATAAACCAGAGGTACGTCCCTCGAAATAGATTTTATCATGTTTTCCTTACCTTAAACGACAGAAAAATCCAGGTATACTCATTGATATTTTTTCTTTTGTTCCGGGCTTAAACGTCAGCAAGTTGTAATCTAGTAAATAATATTTAAAAAATAATTCTTTAAAAGCTAAAAGCGAAACCGGCTAAGTAAAACGATTTTCTGAAAACACACATGCAAAGTAAAATATATATCAATTCTAATATTTTTAAACATACACGGATTATATATGGGTTTTTCTAATCCTATTTCTCTGTATTGCATGTTCTTATACAGAGTTTTCTAACAATTTTACTACATCCACACACACACACACACACACACACACACACACACACACATATATATATATATATAGAGAGAGAGAGATAGAGAGAGAGAGAGAAAGAGAGAGAGTAACAGAGGGAGAGAAAGATTTTAAAAGATTGATTTACCAAGATTGCACTACTAAAGAGAAAATTAATTCAATAAAATCGTCATTGGCTTTAAACTAAGGCCCTAGACGACTTCGGCATTTTTGCGAAAAACGAAAATTCACGGTTAAACACTGAATTTACTGAATCGATTCCAGCTTCTGATTTGATATAAAATAAAAATATTGAGTTTTTTCTTTGTTTATCCAACTTTTATTTTAATTTAGTATAGTTTTTTCTACTAGAATAGTTCTCAACCAGGGCTACAGAGCTGATTGCTTTTCTAAATAAGTCAGTTCTTGGAGAGATGACAGATTCATTCGTCTTTGGAGTGTATTTAAAAATTAAAGATTAGAGCCTAGCAAGGTAACAAAGCCCCTTAATTTGTAAAGGGTTACTGAGTGTGAGACGAAAGAGTGTTCTGCCAAAGTAAATATTGACGTAGAACTTACAGTTACTGAAATTAATCACATTATATAAATCATGTGTGATAAATGTTTAAAATACTTTTATGAAATTTAAATGAAAAGATATTGTTTTTTAATTACATATTTTTTGTAATAAGAAAATGATTTATATAGTATTTGAATGCTAATTCATTGATTTTGCAAAGTACTCATTTAAATATTTATCCTGGGAGCAGCAGAATATTTCTGTCCTAACTCTTACCATAATCTGACTAAATGGCCAACTCTTATGTTTTATTTTAGTAACAGTTTTTAGTTAGACAACACTCCAACACCATCCATCTCTCCCTATGCAGACACACACATAAACACATGCACGCACACGCACTTGGATGGCAAATTCAAAGTAATACCTATTTATCAAAATACAGATAATGAATTAATAATAATGCAGGAAGAATGATTCATAAAAAAAACAACCCTTCGCTCAACAAAACGACATGAAAGACACACAAATCGAAAAACATACAGACACACACATACATACATACATACACAAACACATACATACACACATACACGTATACATACATACATACACACACACCAAATTCAAAAGATAGCTCCAAATAATAAAAAAGAACCAGATGAGCTATAAAAAAGTATTCTAAAACATAAAGACGAAATAAAAAAACGGTCACACAGGCACAGACACACAGACACATACAAATACACAGACACACACATACATACACACACACATAAAATTCAAAATACCGCCAAAGCTATAAAACCCAACTGACCGATGAAAAGGATTATAGATAAGCAAAGGCGACTAAAGATAATTTTAACGTACTAAAAACGTAACCCCAGACCAAAATCATTTTAAATTAGGGTAAGCACTTGATTCATTCATCTGTTTATTTATCTTTTTATCCATTTACACACGTGCTGATGTGAGCAAACAGAGACTATTCAACTCGCCAACATTTGATTTATTTTATTTTATTTCATTGATTTGATTTATTTTCTTATTTTTTCTACTTAATTATTTATAACACAACAACTTGGCCATCAGAAACAAAAGGAACTCGGTACAAAAAAACACGAACTTATTCGCCTGAACAGAGTCAATCTTATACTCGAAACACGTGTAGCGTCACAAATGCCACTATGGACACTTAATGTATCATAACATATATAATGACAACAACAATAAATATACACTTTAAAGAAAACTTTCACGGCCTCACACGCTTTTTTATTCTACATGAATTTCTCTCGTTGGAACAACCCTATTTCTTTTTCCAATATATATATATTTATATGCATTATATTTAAAACAGCCTCATTCAAATATGACAGTCCTGTATTCTTAAATAATACTTTATGAGATGATCTATATTTGAACTTTTCTTAATCGTTGATATATCGCCGGACCTGTCTATTGGTATGTTCTTTAAGATTTTGTCTCGCTTTTGTATTTTTTAATTTTTCTTTTTCTCTCTTCTTTATTTTGGCTACCATTTGTAAAGAAAAATACTCAAGCTTTAGGAGCAAAGATATATTTTTAACAAATCTAAAAAATGATAATATTTTCTCGTGTGGATATTATCATTTGTTTTATTCAGTTTTTAAATCCCCTACCTGTAATGTGGAGGTGTAGATTTCTGGTCTTCAAATATTAATAGTTATTTTCCCTATATATTAATATATTGAAATTGTTAATTTTATCGTACGTAATACATGTGAAATATCGAGTGTTTGTCTGAATCTAATATCTTATTTAATTATGAAAAAAAGTAGAAACGGCAGATGTCAGTTTTTATATTAATGCTAAGAGTACATGATTGCTGTGTGATGGCAGTTCTTCAATATGCCAGTAAATGCTGGAGAATTTCATCAAAAACGGAAGAAAAGCTTGAAACAACTGAAATGTGGTTCTACAGTAGAATGCTGCGGATATCATGTATCGAGCATGTGAGCAATTATGAGGTTTTCGAAAGGATGCAAACGAAAATTAAATTAATACTGAGCACCAGGCAAAGCCTGCTAAAGTTCCTGGGATATGTATTGAGGAATGATGGCTTGAAGAACCTGATATTATCAGACCAGATAGAGGAAAAAGAGTCAGGGGAAAGCAGCGGATAACATTTTTGAAGAGCCTGAGCGGGTGGATAACAAATCGGGGTTTGCGTAGTGTAACATAAGAAAGCATGCTAAGAGCCACCATGTATAGGAAGAGGTAGAAAGCCATCATCGCCCATGTCCTCAAAAATCAGGGCACATAGAATAAAAGGATAAAATATTTTATTCATAGAACAATGTGAAAGTTTCAGTCAGGAAAATGATATCTTATTAAAGCCCGTGTAATTTACTTCAAGGAGAACTTTATTTTTTAACCTGTTTTAATGGCTGTTTATTCTATAAATTTATAAACTATTCCGTAGGTCATTTTGCTGATTGTTCTCTTTTTTGGTTTTAACGTGAGTGATAGCATTCTTTGTTTATTTGAAATCTTATATGGGTTAATAATATATCACAATCGAATAACTTTTGTAACACAAAGATTAAATGAACTCAAGACTGCTTTCGAGAACTCAAACAATAAGAACATTCTGAAGATTTGCAGGAAAAATAGTAGACGTCTTTTGGGACCGTTGTTAATGCCAATGCCAACTTAATTGTATAAAACTACTTTGTAGAAATTTAAGATATTTGTTGTGTAATTTTGGTAGATCTGTTAAAATGAAATGTCATTTTTATATGAGTTCTTGCACACAAGACTAATATATCATCAGAACAACAATATATTTTTTAGTCTATTTCTTTTAGCCATGAAGGTTTTGCCTTGAGTATTAATTACAATTCACAGCACTTAACCATGAAATTACATTAAATCTTTTACGCTCCAACAATCAAAATTACAACACTTCTTCATCTGTATTATTTATTTGTTAATAAACACTAGAATAACCTTGATTTTGTTTACCGAATGAATGACATTTCCCTAATCAATGCACACAAATGTTTCAACGACAGCTGCTCCCATTGCCTCCAAGAAGTTGGAGGAGATGCTGCGAGTGTACTTTTATATTAATCATAAATCATTTAATTTATAAACCAATGCAAAAGCTTTGTTAACATAATGGGCAGTGTCAATTACCCAAAGATCACTTTATTATTTAACGTGTTTTGATTGGCTTATTATTCAGTAGCATATATAAAATACTCATGTAATTTTTCTGATTTTCTAATCTTCGGTTTTAACATAACAGAAAGAAGTCTTGCTTACACGTAATTGTGGCTCAGGATTGTATCTCAATCGATATAGATTAAGGACGATATCAAGTTATAATACGGTTTTCCACATAATCACAGAAGTTCAGAAACTTCGATTAGGAGAAGAACCTTGATATTTTGTAGAAATGCACAAAGGAATAGGCATAAACCAATCTTCATTTGGAAGAACGAGTAGCTTTTCACTGTAATAACGATCAAAACAATATGACTAACGTCTCTTCACCAGGAAATATTTCCAAAGGTGTCAGAACACATTTCAAGTAACAGAAACACCTGGTATGCTACTTTTGTTTGCTGTTGTTTGTGATTGTTTAAATTTGCTACTGGTGTTCATTGAAAAAACGAATTATATGCCCCAGCAGTGCAGCGAGGTCTATTGCCGTGGATGTCAGCCACATTTGGAAGTCGCTTTTTCTTCATTCAAGACAAAGCGCGCAAACATACGGTCTGTTTGACACAGAACGTATGCAAGGGACAGTTCTGTAGACATTTTGACAAGTCATTTTTGGCTTCCGTTGAGATCCTGGCATTAATCCAATATATGTTGCGGTATGACTAATGTCAGAGATGGATGTTTCACGTTTCAAAGCGCATGTGCAGCAGACCTGAATTGCCTCTTGTCATCTTGGTATATTTCGCTCGAAGTGGTGATAAAAATGTTACGTATTTCTGTTGAGAAAATATTAAATTAAGTGCTATAGTGAGAACAATGATTGGACATTTTTCATTTTGTATATTGTTATGAGACCTACTCTTTTAGGGCGATAATGAACTCATTATATTATTATGAATACCGGGTGAATATACCGCTTAGATTTGCGTTGAGTAGAATCGAGTTGAGTTACCCCGGTCTTAATATTGGCAGTCCGACTGACGTGTAACACACTTTGTGTTTCTTCTCTCGTTAAATATATGTTTCACTATTACATGAGTTCCTGTTTTCCTTCCGAACCTATTCTGAGTCCACAATACACACACACACACACACACACACACACACACACATATGTATATATATATATATATATATATATATATATATACAAAATTAAAAATGTCCAACCATTATTCCCAGCATAGCCCTTAATATGTTCTCCCAAAAAATGCATATTTCTTTTTTATCACTATATATATATATATATATATATATATATATATATAGCAATCATCATGTAAACTTTATTTAACAGTGCGTAAAATAATTCTTTAAATATTTTATGATAAAATGAATAATTGGTAGATAGACACGCCGTACAGATAATAATAATCAAAGGTAAGGGGGAATATATCTGTAAGTCGATCGTAATGAAGTTCAATGAGTATCACAACCATCACGCTCATTGAACGGAAATGTCTGCGGCTGAGCTAAATGATATAACCGAGATAGAACCCAATCTGTCTTATTATTTAACCCATAACTGGAGGGAAGAGACAGATTAATATCTTTCACAAGGGTATTTGTGCATCAGTGAAAACAATGAAATTCAACTGGAATTCGAACTCGGCACCCTGAACTTCCGTTCCCAGTCGATATCCACTGCACCAGAACGAACAGAGAAGACAATATTATATAACTAATACTGGGATATGAAACAAAAACATACAAGACATTGCTCCAGATCGTGGCACGTATATAAGTAAAATTCATGAAAATCATACTGCAATAGAAGAAGATAATCCGAATAAATTTATTTGTTGTATACTCTATACCAAGACGACAAATAATTAAACTGCAAGCAAAATGACATATATGCTACATACACTTCGATAGTATGACTATTATTACATCGACGACAAGGTCCCAAAACTTGTTATCTTTTCGCTTATAAAATCGTTGCATTTTTCACGCTGATAAATTAACGATATTCGCACCAAATAAAATGAGGACCGTGAGACGTATGTATAAATAAAGGCATAAAGCATTTTCTTTATTCGATTCTTGCTGAAGAGGCGTGGAGTAAGATATGTAACCAGGCGATTCAGCACACACGCATAGAGTGGGGTGCAGCCAATCGGACTGAGCCCGATTTCTCTCTCTTTCTTTCTCTGTCTTCAGATCTCAACTGCTCATTGGCTGATTTTTCTACTACTAATCTGCCTTTACGTAATCAATTAGCTCATTGCTTACAAACATTCGGAAGCCCACATCATTTGATCTTGGCAAGGATCTTTTCAAAACAATGAAATATTTTCTCAACATGGGGAATTTTATCATAATTTTTAACTTCGACAACAATCAAATATTTTTAAATGAATGTCTATTTTTCTTTTTCTAGCAAGTTTGCTATTTTTTTGCTGTTTCATAAAAATACACTTCTTTTTGAAATTACACTCTAACGCAGTCAATGTATAACATAACCCCAGAAGACGAACAATTATTCTTGATTTTAATTTCTGTTTGTAATATGAACGTAATTATATAAAAAGAAATAAAAGGAGTAATTTACAGAGAGAATCGAGAAGAATAATATCGTTTATACATTGTAAGCAATATAACTGTTCTTAAAATATATTTATATGCGTGTGAAGAGAACAGTAGAAGAGAAGAAACATAACCTGTAGCAATGGATTATTGAAACTAAATCTAAATCAAACCATCACATCAGAAACTGATGCTTAATAAAGCTTGATAAAAGTTTACGAATAGATAATTATTTTGGTATCAGATAGTTATACAGAATATTATAATGTAGAATATCAATTGAAAGATATGTTTGCTCTTGAAAAGTACTGTGTCATCCGATTTTTAGTATGCCCAGATATGGCATGTAAAGGGTTCAGGTTAAATTTAACCCTTAACCTAGCCTGTGCGATGGACGTTACTCCAAGGAAGTGGATGAAAATTGTGACGTTACACAAACACACTGGTAAGACTTACAGAGAATACGCGATTACGGTTAGTGTCAGCCTTTTAATTGTTAGTCGTATCGTCAAGGCAAAGAACAAACTGTATCCATCAGTTCCAAACTGTAAATAAAAATGTGGCTGGAAAAGAAAATCAATGCTAAGAAAGGATATATATATATATATATATATATATATATATATATATATATATATAGATAGATAGATAGATAGATAGATAGATAGATTTGAGTCAACAATACAATAATCCTCATTCATACACATAGTAAAAAGAACCTTCAGATATTGGAGGCCATCTACATTAAATCCAAACAACCCACACTTAATCAAATCACGTTTCAATCTGGTCATAACATATTACATTACATCTAAATATATGGCTCTGTTATCATTTCGAGGTATCACGTGGTGTGGCGTCATAGAACCTCATTATAAATTTGTGTAATGCGTTTGTTATTTTTGGTAACTGTTGCCGTTGCTTAGCGGAGTTTTATGTCAACACGAGATAAAACCTTCGCTGATAGTGGATGTTTTAGTGTTAACGTCCTTGTAACCACTTTGAAGATGGCTCATGTGGGCCGAAAGCTTAGAACCAACATAATAAAAGATTATCCAAATGTTGGAGAATTTTTGTCTTTACTTTCACCAGAAATTAAAGCCAAAATACGATGCACAGAACGGCTCATGATTAAACATAATAGACATTCATTTTCTGTTATATTTAACAGTATACACACACACACACACACACAGAGAGAGAGAGAGAGAGAGAGAGAGAGAGTGAGTGAGAGAGAGAGAGAGAGAGAATCTATGCAAGCGCCAACAAACCTACCTAGGTTTCACCCTATTTACCCTGACGAGACGAAGGGTGAAACCTAGGTAGTTTTGTTGGCTCTTACTTAGATTTTTCTGTCTTTGTTGCTCTACTTTCTTATTGAGCGCTTTAGTGTTAGGGTTTTCGTCTTTGGGTTTTTTATTTCCTACGAGTATTTGACTTTTTGTTCATGTACTTCGTTTGTTGCTTTTTTTAATTCCCCTCTTTTTTCCCTCCGAGTTCGTCTTAGGTGGGTTATTCAAGACGATCTAAATTAGAGTATAACTATTACTAGTATTAGCAGAATTATTTATGTTACTATTAATATTGCTATAATTAGTATTGTTATATATATATATATATATATATATATATATATATATATATATAAACTGTGTACAGATAAGTAATGAATGTCAGACTGAGTAGCTGTAGTGCAAAAGGTCAATAACAGTGATTTGTCCATTTCGCAATGACATTAAAATTGAATTTAAATATAATCTGTCTAAAGAGGAAACAAACATAATAACTGCCAATTCTCTTTGCTGAGCCAAGGAGGAAAGTCAGTTTCTTCCACTCAAGATAAAACATAACAGAGTAGACTATGTTTTATATTGTAAGAAATGATTTATAAAAATATAACACAAGCAAATGATACTTCTGGTTTGTATGTGAAAGTCATCATGACGTGGAATATTTATGCGGCAGCCATAGCAATGCCGTGATTAAAAAAATATTGTTCTTAACCTTTTTCACACTGGCGCCACTTTCTGGATACTAGAGTAATAATGCCATCAACGTTATTTAGATTACACTGAGAGTTGCATCACTTAATGCACCAACGATTATATCACGTGTTTATCTTTTGTTAACAGGAGAAATTTTGAGAAATAAGCTGTGCTAGGAACAGCAGGTGAAACGATAAACAGTAGTAGAATCAGATGTTTCAAAAGTATATTTCACGGGCCTTTCTTCAAATTATATCTAATAGTGGAAGTTAATTTTTAAGATCCTTATGTAAAATTACATAGGTGGGTGGAATATGCATAAAAAACCCTTACATAAAATGCATGGACTTGGTATAATTAGAGATCAGTAAGCTTTGCCAATGAGTGGCCAAGAAATAATACCGCTGAAGCTGTAAAATTTAACTTTACCAGATAATACTTGTATAGCAGTAACGGTGAGATGTTTAATATATATCTAAAAAAAATAGAACGAAAATGCGGGTGATAATATTGTGTATATTCGTAGATGCCAGAACAATTTTAAGAACCTTAATGACAATGAAAAATTTAAGTTAAACATTTATTCATATTAGGAAAACAAATGAAAAATTAGAAAAAAATCATGGGACGCATTTTGTTCTCTAGCAAGGTGTTGATACGACTACACATGTATAGAAAAGTGATAGGCGGCTGAAATTTTAAGATTTTATTTATTTCAGATATAATGATTATATAAAAACATATCCCCAAAATATATTATTTAGATGTTTTAAAACTTCGTTATGTCATCTCTTTAATGCGTATGTGCCTTACATAGACGTAATCATAAGCTTTGGCCCGACCAAAATGCAACAAAAATAATATTTTCAACTTTCTTATGAATATATCTAACACTGTCAATATAAAATACTAGCGGTATAGCCCGGCGTTGCCAGGGTGTAATGAAAGCTTTAAACTTAATCCATAATACTGGAGCTCAGACTCAGCCAAAAGAATATTTGTGTGAAGTTTGGTGAGAATCGGATAAAAATTGTTGGATTTGTATAAAGGACATACAGACAGATAAACAGACACACACACAAACATCTTGCCTTTTATGTATGTACATATATTATCGATTTTCTGCACTATTGTAAGAACTGCAACCTTGAAACTTCTGAATATCATTTCTTACGTCTTTGTCTATGAGTGCATCAATCGATTTTTTCGATTATCGATTTTGGATATTTATCGGGGATACCTAGACACAAAACCGAGCTAAGAAAAATTGCAGACGCTTATAGTACAACTGTGTACATTTTCAAAAAAATCGGTTCAGCCGTTTCAGAATCTGTAAGTAACGGACACACACGCAGACACACACAGTCATACACAAACAAAGTTCCATTTATTAATAAGTTTAAAGTGTTCAATTACGATTCTACGAAATAAAACATTTTATACCGTTATTATTATATTATGACTACTTCTTCTGATAGACGTACACACACAAATATATCATAGCTCAGAGGTAGATTCGCCCAATGACGTCAATTCGGTCGAGTTTCAATCCTGGGTTAAAAAGCAATCAGATATCTAACCGAACTGATGAGCTGTGACACAGCCAAACAGATCTGTCTGCGGATGACTACATGTATATATATATACACAAAAATCTAAAGCGAGCCAAAACCTACCGCGGTTTCACACTACGGATCGTCAGGGCAAAGGCCTTTGCCCTGATGATCCGTAGTATGAAACCGCGGTAGGTTTTGGCTCGCTTTAGATTTTTGTGTGTCTTTGCTCTACTTTTGTATATTTTCTTTTGTACTTTGTATCGAGCACTTTTTCTTGTGGTTAGTTCCGTTTGGGGGTTTTTTTTTCTTTGCTGCGGAGTATTGAATGTTTTGTTCTTGTTCCGCGGGTTTCTTTTTTTCTCCCCATTTATCCGACGCCTTAGTGCACCGGATTGTAACGGAATTAGGTTCTGTTTGTTAGTGTTTTTTTTTAAGGTTTATTTTAGTATAAATTTACAGCCTACATACTTACAGAGTCTATTTAGTTATTATATATATATATATATATAGAAGCAAGTGGAAATATCTAGCCACTCTAATGAACTGTGATACACTGAAAGAGGCTTGTATATGCATGATAAATATTATATATATATATATATATATGTGTGTGTGTGTGTGTGTGTGTTTGCACGCGTGTGTCTGTGTATAGAGAGAGCTAGAGAGAGAGAGAGATTGAAACATGCAATCACAGAGAGAGAGAGAACTATAAAAAGGGCTATATGAAGATCCTGTTAGAATAAGGACCACTACTTCATGATTTTATGGGTTAAAACTTTTTATACTGTTAAAATTTTATGACGACTTCATCTGTTAAACACACACGTACGCAAGCACGACTAACACTTCATGATGTACACCATATTGCAATACTGTCCCTATCCATAAAGTTGCTATCAAGTACACACGCACACACACACACGCAAACACACACACACACACATACACACACACACACACACACACACACACATATATATATATATATATATATATATATATTTCAAGCCAGGTTTCTAGTATCTGTTATCTTCAGGTGATTTACAATAAATGTTATTGTAATTGCCTAAAGACACCTGGTTTTAGAAACCTAGGTTGCGTAATATAACTCATATACGATTGCAAAATAATCAAATGTTCTACAATAAAATTGGGTTGAAAATCTTTAATGCAACTGTGTACTGGTCTAAATCATTTATGGCTAAATCTAAATAATTAAATAATTATATACATGTTTTTAATTTACATATATATATATATATATATATATATACAATTTATGTCATGAGATTTTTATAACATCAGTACAAAATGGCTATTTTTTCTGCACTTTTTGTGTGTTCTCAAATGATGGTGCTAATTGTGTGATGAAGACTTAAAAGGTTCAAAACGAACGAAAACCTCTAATAGGGGCGATATTTTAGGTACATTCCGATGTGAAATCAAACTACAAGTAATTGCTCATTTTAAAAACATGACAATATAACATATAAACACTTTATTGGAGAATTAATGATAATGTTCGATTAAAAAGTAATCACTATTAATCACTGATTATTAATTTAATTTAAAATAAATATTAGACTTCATTTTCAAGATGTATTATGATCCGCACAGTATGAGAGTTGAATGCACCTAGCTATCGCCAGGTAAGAAAAAAAAAAGGATTGTCTTTGAGGATTGACCCATATTTAAAACTGAGATGTATCCGACCGGAGTAACAAATCAAAATTGTATATATTATTAGTTTTTTTTCTTTCTTTTGTTTATTCTTTATATATCCATTCACATATTGTTAAAACCCCATTTTTCATAATAAAACCATACTCTACAACCATTATCTTGTAAATATTTCTAAGGTGAAATAATGCTTGCTTAAATTTGCTTTGAATATTTAAAGGTATATTCTAAAAACATTGGTTCTCTTTTAAAAATTTGATCATGAAACAGTAATTTATACGTTAAAATATTTTGTTTAAAGACGAATTACATAGTCTTTTTTGGGTCACATTCCTGTACCTAAAATTTAAAGACAAATATATCGTAAACGTTTCGAGGCGTTTGGTTCACAAAAAGCAATGAAAAAGAAGACTCTATATATAGACTCAAAATGTCGTTGTGAATTATTTTATTTTGAGAACATTCAGAATGGTTTAAAAAGTATCGAAACTATGGTGACACGTAAGTGAAAAAATATCTGCTTAAATTAATGTTGGTAAGGTGATTATTGAAATGGCCATGAGTTAAACATGTTTATAATTGTTACACTCTTATATAAATAAGTTGTCCTGAGAATGGGTTATTTATGTTACATATAATATCAATTTCTCTATCTTTCGTATTTTTCTCTTTCGTTATATATATATATATATATATATATATATATATATATATATACATACATACATACATACACACACACACATATATATATATATATATATATATATATATATATATATATATATATATATTCAGACAGATCTGTTTTGCTGTATCACAGCTTATCAGTACCGTAAGACATCCGATTGCTTTTAACCCAGGATTGAAAACCGACCGAATTGGCCTCAGTCGGCGATTCTACCTCTGAGCTATGGACTCTCAATAGAAGGCGGCAGACTTTTAGCGTATGATGTATCATACACCAATAGGCAGAGTGCTATAATTCATTACTGAAATTGATTTATATAATAAAATAAGTTAACACAAATCAGTATAATAGTAATTAAATTAAGGAAATAATAAGCAACTTAACATATCAAAAACGTACATAAAAACATACTAAAAAAAATCATCAATGAAATAATCAATACTAAATTAAAAGAAATGTAAACATGCAGCACTACAGATAATCAAAATCTGCATCCTCGACCACAGTAATTTCCTCCCAATAGACGCTAGTATAATTTCGAAACATACCCACTACCGTCCTCTAAAATAACCATTAGAACAATACTATAGACTGCCCAGAATGCATAATTCATTTGTATATATAAGTAATCGTGTAAATACTATACGCATATAGCGTGACGATTGCGTACAAAATTGAAACAGACTGGATTTTGACAACAATCTTCACCACTACATTTATATATGCTCTAACACTGATAATGAACACTTTATTCCGTAAATATAGTATAACTTAAAACTATATTTTATCATCAATTACTGTCGATCCGAATCTGGTTCTTCCTCATACCGTTCACTCTTCTTGTAAGGATGCATGTGATTTTATCTTCTTCTATCGAGACGTAGGCGATTAAATAACTTCTTCTCATCCGGTCGTTTGTACACAGGAAGTCCAGCTTTGATAGTCTCATATGACAACGAGTTTGGCACGAAATTCTGGAGAAATTATTACTCTCTGACTGAAGTGACAACTATTTTTGACACGAATATAAATGTGTGGGCATATGAAGGCACACGTGTTTTTGTGTTTGTGTGTGTCAGTTTTCCTCTTATATTTATCCTGCAGCTAAGTATATCTTGAAGTTTAGACCAACATCTCTTTCTTAATACCACTCTTATTCAGAATTTAGATTTAAGATTCTCAAATAAAAAAAAAATGTTATTATCTACCGTTGCTTACGCTTTTGCAATAAAAAGTAAAACTCCTGAATTAACAACCAGTGTACATTTGCCGAAACTAAAATGCAAATATCCTGCGTTTTTTTTTTCACTTATTACATCTTTGGTTAAATTTGAAATCTCGCTGAAAAATATTCAAGTTTAAACAATAAAAGCAAAAACAAACAATCTGTAGCGTATTGAAAAAAAACGAAGTCAGAAAAAAAAACGAAGTCAGAAAAAATGCAAGTTTCTCAATGTATTCTTCTGGGATATTCTCAATGACTATTAAACCTTGCAAAATTTGAAAGTTCAAGTACATTTTTTAACTTAGTTGAATTTTTTTTATTTAAGATATGTATTGCCTAATGGCGTGATTCAAGATTTTAATGCGATCAGTCCTACTTACTGTCTTTGCACTGTCTGCACGCAATCCGCTTCTTTTCAAAGTCATTGAAGAAATATAGAATCGGAAGTAATTGAACTCTGATCTAATTATTCATTTCTACCTCAATTTCCAAAGAGAATTGAATCGCATGAGATAATCAAAGGTTCCATTGTTCCACTCCGTTGAGAATAAAATTTTACGTGCCTCTGAAGTGAAATACTCTCTACGGTTCGGGTTTGAACTATTTCCATCTCTTTCAGTGAAATGAGAGATATGTTAAGAAATGATTGTCAAACTCCTTACATTTTTCTGTTGTTCTTTTATTTCTTCCATGTTTGTGTTTTATGTTTCATTTTATTTCCATTCTCCATCTCAGTCCGATTGTCTTGGATTGTGTCGAAAAAATTCACTTATGTTAGTACCTGTCAATCAAAATGGAGGATCTGCATAATTGGTAAAAGAATAGCTTGATAGTATGTATTCAAATGTTTATTATCTTGCCAAGGAAGAATGACAACTCTAAGGAAATGTTGTCAGCTTGTTTACCAAAACAATGTTGCAAATAAATTGACGGCAACATGCATTTTCTTGCAGAGCCAAAATCAGACTCGTCTATGTTGCATTTCAATGATATTAATCTGAGGAATATTAGAATTTTACTGACAGTGTACTGACAGCTACATGGTCGAATGTTAAATATTGAATGAAATTCGTATCATATATATATATATATATATATATATATATATATATATATATATATATATAGGCTTACAAACTGATACAAATAGGAATTTAAAATGTGAATATCAGTAAAATAAAATTGTCGTCACTAAAGTTTTATCTCAACCTTTGTATACCTTACTAGATTTATACTTTGCTAAGCGTTCTCTCACCCGTTCTGCCATGTGTTCCAATAAGCACGATGCATTCCCAAGATGTTTCTTACCCTCAAAATGCCCTTTAAGTATTAAGATTTCTACATTATTTGTCCAAGGATTGTTGTTCTTAGCATCAATGTTCCTTCTGTCGCTTTATAAATATTTCCGCTCTCTGAATATTAGGTGGCATTTTCCATCCGCTGTTAAAGAAACTTCCTAAAATGCCTCAGCCTCTGTGCTTGCATGACATTGTCATTTTCATCCATAGGTGTTTTCATTTTCAACATAAGCATAATTTCTGTATTTCTGTCGTTTATGATTAGACATATCTAGCAGCCGAGTAGGTTTCATCCATTGTCAATCAACAGCTTAGTGTCTTCTTCATTAGTAAACGCGCAAAATACAGATTCGTGTTACAACATATATAATGAAACACATCTGAAAATTTACGTTATTAAATATGATAACTCAAACAAAGATAAATTTTAATCCCACATTTTGTCTTAGACAAAACATTAAAGCAAGTACATTCCTGCCACGTGTCATTGTATAAAATATAATTTTACATTTGCGTTCACATTCCTTTCCATTCAGTATGTTTAGATGATGCTTCTTTCAAGACGATATATAATTATTTCCCCGAAATTCTGTTCCATACACATTTACTTCTGTGTCTTAACCAGAGACCAAAGGTAGAAATGACATTTTCCACAGATCATTTTTTGTAAAATTTATACAATGTTAAAGCTCTTTATAATATGTGAGTTTTATTTGTCAGTTTAACGTTTGTATTCCTTTAAGGCATAGACTACCAGGTATTCATTCAATGTGTCTATTACGACGTTATTCTTTTAACACGAGGCTTTAATTTACAAAGGAATTTTGGATGTTCTCGTTTGCCATATTTTTAAAGATTTTAACTTGTATTTTTATAATCTTTTAAATGATATTTAAACATACTTTACAATCTGCAACGACTGGCATGTAAAAAAGAATGTATATTCTGCGTTTGTTTATTTTTCGGCATATTTTTTCACAATGTCTCAACGATCAGCTTTGATTGTTCTGTTTGAGTGTATTATAGAGTCCATATAATTGTTAGAAAGCTATTTCTGTAACCGGATCTAATTGATGCTCATACAATTTCGTACATTATCCTTCAGGTAAAAGCATATTTTCGCATTCAGATAATAGCCCATTCTATCGTACCAATTTTTATATTCAGTGCGTACTATCACTGTGCAACTAGATACAAGATGGTCAAATGTTTAAGTATATTCCTCACAGAATTTGCATTTGGGGTTTACACAATTTTCGTATGAGGGCTTTCGTAATTTTTATTGTTTGTATCAGTATCACCTCAAATTAGGCTGTAAAGCTACTAAAAACAAAATGACGCAAAAAATTTAGGAACTGAAGCATTAATAGTTTGCAGCAAGAATCAGGAGGTTTTTATATAGCGATTGATATTGAATTTAACTTTTTGAAAATTCAAGTTGTCTTAAAAAGACGAAACTGAAAGGGAGCTGCACAGACGTGAAGTATGAGAAAAGAAAAAAAATTATTAAAATAGAACTTACGGTTACACCTACCCAACTCAAATGTAAATTGATAAGATCGCCACGGCAGTCTACTAATGCGCTTAAATAAATAAAAAAACTAAGTGCCAAAGTGTAGAGTTCATTATAACAGTTAGCATGAAACTATGTATTTAAAAAAAAACTGTACGAATAAGCACCTCTAGGGGTATAGATAGGTGTCAGAAATTAAGCTGCCAAAACGTACAAACAATACTGCTGATTCTTTTTGCCTTCTCAAGGTAAATACCAGCAAATATCGGTTCTGAGAATAAAACTTCGGGTTTCCAATTTTCAATCTGCACTAAGTAACTAATGATGGATACGATGATTTTATCCTTCTTCTTTTTATTATTGTTATAATTGTGTATATATTCATGTTGCCCGAATTTTTTACAATCAACGTATGTTGTTTATTTTATTGTATGTCAGGTCATCCAAAATAGTTTATGTCTGGTAAACAGGGTATACAGGCAAAATCCAAACCAAAAATAAGAAAGGATTTGCATCTCAGAGTTTTTGACAAAATAAATATTATGCCGTTTAGCTTAACCTCTAGCAACACAGAAACATCAGAGTTTTGGTTTTTTTTAAGATGTATCAATATGCATTGAGTTACATTGACGGTATAAGCAAGCAGCGCCTCTGGAATACCAGGTAATGAGTTTATAAAATTTCTTAGGGTAGAAGATTTAAGTCGAACGGAAGATAACGTGGAAATGCATTCATAAAACCGAATATTCTCCCGTTTTCATCTTTACTGGAAATCCATTATTATTTTGTCGTATATGTGCATGTGTCAGCCGTATGCCTTGAATAGTATATAATTTGTAACGTACATTGATGATCATGGGCAGACTGGCCAATGAAATGAAGTATCATGTTTTCACCTTTTCAAAGGTATATATATATATATATACAGTTTTTACTCATAATTATATTAGAATGGTACTTAGTTGGATTAAAAATAATTTATATTTTCGAGTTTTGAATATTTTCTATTCAAAAATGAGTTATTTCCGCTACCTAGGTTTCAACATTTCGTGACCATCTGTCTTCCATATTATATATATATATATATATATATATATATGTGTGTGTGTGTGTGTGTGTGTGTGTGTGTGTGTGTGTGCGCGCGTTTTGTCATGAATTGTCAAATATATTCAAACACTACTTTATAAAAGATGGAATTAATTGAGCTGTTGAGCAAAATCACAGTGTCTTAACGTATTCCATATACAATTTCCTCCTCTCTGACACTGAAATTCTTTCAACGTTGCTAAGCACAGAGACATTTGAAACACTTAAAATTTACTAATTTCACTCAAACGTCAGAATATAATTTTGTATAACTTTTAAATTGTTATCAACTATTGAATAAATTTCACTACTCTTTTATGTATAACACATCTAAATCGATTGGTAGCAGAAAACTGAATTGCCAATAACTACATATTGGCTCCAGGGAAGATATACTCATCTTCAGCTAGGACTTGCGGTTTATTACATTAAAGAATTTGTTTAAAACGACAGAATGAATCTGTCACTGCTTTTAAATACACCGCGGAACCAATGAAATCGGTAACAGCACATTATCAGTCTATTCAAAAGTAAGTGTATTTTTTCTGCATAATTCCGAAAACCAGATAGTAATGAATGCTAAAAATGCACTTGTTGAGTCCAGCAAGAATATAATCTACAAGGGTAATATTCAACTAGTAATGTAGTATATAGATCTACTGTTTGTTGTAATAATTAAGATATATATTACATTGAGGATGAGTAGAGGGAATAGAAATATCAGTTTGAAATATGTTATGAAAATCAGAGAAACGTTACCAGATTATAATATAAATGTCATGTATGAATAAAGTATTGCAGCCGACATTTGAACAAAGATAGTCGACCTCGTTTCGATGTAATTAGAAGCATCGTGCTGCTGGAATCACATGATCACGTGATGTTGCCAAAATGATATATATATATATATATATATATATATATATATATATATATATATATATACAGACTCCGACTGCTTTTAACCCAGGTTTGAAACCCAACCGCATTGGCGTCAGCCGTCGATTCTACCTCTGGGCTATGTGCGCTCGGTATAAGAAGGCAGACATTTTAGCGCGTATATTATCATTATACACGCCCATTAGCCAGAGAGCTCTAATTTATTACTGAATGAGCGATGCGTACATGTCAGAGTAGCTACTGTTTTTTTAAAGTCTACTATCTATCTATCTATCTATCTATCTATATATATATATATATATATATATATATATATTGTGTGTGTGTGTGTGTGTGTGTGTGTGTGTGTGTGTGTGTGTGTGTGAGTAGTTAATAAGAATTCGGGTCAGTAAAAGGAAATGTCTGAGAATATTCTTCAAAGTCATTATTTTTAATGTGTGATTTTATAAAATATCATATCAAATACAGAAAATATCTTGTAATCAACAGTAATTCCTGTTCCACTTGTCTATTCTAAATAATCTGTTAGACTCTAATTATTCAACACCACCTGATGTTTGGCGATGGCACATGAAAGTGGCTTGCTCATGCGGAGAGGTCATTAAATTTATATTTTTTATATGTTGCTATGTATTTGAAAATTAACATTTTGCAATGGTGATTTTTACTGCGACAGTGACTTTGATTTTGACGCACTATTTCCCTTTGTATTGATTTGTATTTCATTTAGTTTGCAGATCTGATCAAATATATCGAAAAGTTGCTAAGAAATGAAAACTATATCAGATATCCATTTTGCATTTACCTTTCTTCAAAGTAGTTCCTTCTTAAGTCAAACGTTTTATTTGGCGTCGTTTATATGGTTGGAAGCATTATTAGAACTATTTTTTAGGGAATAACGAGAAGCTGCCTCTTCGTATTTACTCGTATTCCTTTGAGGTCTTGAAATCTTGGAAATTTAAAGTGGAATATTTTAGATGTTGAGAATGTCGAACGAGTCGAGTTTTCTTTTTTTTTTTTTGGCTCGCTCAACGAAATCCGCCACATTGACTATGCAATTCGGTGGGGAACTCCAAAATGACGGTGAATCCTCAGCCACTATACCCGTTGATTTCGTCAGCCGCCATACTATTGTTAGTGCTATGCTTATTTTCATGATTTATTCTACAAAAAGAATGGACAACATATCTTATTTTTAGGGACCTCCTTTAGAGGATCTATTTTTATTATTGTGTGTGTGTGTGTGTGTGTGTTCGCGGTAAGGAAGAAGAGCCTCAAATTTTTCTTGGTGGATCTGCCTTCATGGCAAACTGAATTTTTTTTTTTTTTTGCTTATTTTGGTTGACCGAATTTTCTTAAAAAAAGGTTAGTTTCCTTGAGGCCAAAAATAATTTCAAACTAAGTGATAATTACGAACGGAATAAAGAAAATCGCTTCAAAAATAAATTGTTGAACAAAGTACAACAATTAAAATAAACTATTAAAGTAAAAAATGTTCTCAGTCTAATAAAGTTTGACGCCATAATAATCAGCCAAATATTATGAAATCTAAAAGAAACTATGTGTAAAAAATATAAAAACATTTGGCCTAAGCGGAAAAATGAAAATGGAAACTAAAAATGTACTCAACAACAGGAAAAGATTGAAACAAAATTAAGAAATGAATTTTTTTTTTCTGTTTTTCTTAATCATTTAAAACTAAGGAAGGCGAGACCGCCAGTAGTGCGCAAGGAGTTACGGCGGAAGAGAAACTGAAAAACGGATAAAATATGAACGGGATTTAAAAAGATAAAAGATGACAACGTTATATTTAAATTTTTTGAGATTTTAGATATAAGCGGGTAAACCAAAGGGAATCCCACAGGCAGGAGGTGCACGAAAAGTAATTGTTACAATAGAAACCGCGGTTGGATTTAGCAATTTTAACAGTGAAAATCTGGGAGTTAGATGACAATCTTGGAAAGCAATTAAGTGTTATGCGTGTTATAAGATTGGGCGAATATGTCTCTTTTGACTGACTAGATAGAATATTTTCTCCCAGTAGTTTGCCATTTATTTCTGCGGTAGACTGGTTGCCTATAAAATCTAGAGAACCAGATCTGCCCATCAATTTAACCTAGAGTTGAAGTAAAAAGAAATGGATCCATGTCTTTTGCAATGGTTTTGGCACGTTTGTGAATATAACGAATTCAACTGGAATTCAAACTCAGCTCTACCGAGTTCTAATGCAGTCGATATTCATTACACCACCACGCACGTCACCACTACGCAAATTTTATAACCCGCTTTATTCAGAAACTGTCTAAAAATTAACTCTGTATATTTGAATGCTTGAAAAGACCGAAAGAAAACAACACTGACTCAACGGGTTGGTATTTGCACATGTCTCACCACTGAGAAGAAATGTGACACAAGGTCTGTTTGAACGTGGAGAAACCAAGCGCTTGCACTCGATTCAAAATGTACCCAACTCGGATTTCACTATATCAGTTACAAAACTTGTCTAATTTTTAATCAGCGTCTCTACTTTTACTCGGAGCTTCGTCTGTCGAACTTTGTCCAAAGACAGAAATTTTGATAATTGCGAGGCAAACAGCAGATAGCCGGAATGTAACGAGCTTTTTAAAACTAATTAGAGTTTTTTCATCAAGTCTCTCGACAAGTTCTTTCAGTCGCTGGGTTAGAGTGGTCAAATAATTACTCCAGAACAAACGCATTTTGAAATTACTTTTATATTTTATATTTATTTTATATTTTATTGTATTTATTAATATCACACCCACCTATTTCTGACGAAATCGACAACGTACTAACATTTCCGGTTTATATTCTTTTTCTGTAAATCGTTGTACGTTTAACGGAATTCTTGGGGAACTAGAGTATCAAAATCATCAAACATCACTTTCATATATTCTTCCTTGGTTTTGGGTCTTTCGCATGCAAACTTTTTTCTTGGGCTGATCATAATATCCTTTTCGTTCCACGTTTTTACTTTTAACATGTATATATATATATTCCGATTCGTGATATTATTGCACTGTCTTTCTACATTTTGGTATTGTACGCACCGAAAGATATTTTTCGCAAATTTGAAATATTTAGTGTCTTTTTTGTTATCCATTTATATTCTTTTTTGACTTAGTAACTTGTCGAACAGATTTACTTCTTGTAGAGACCATTAAATCTGTCAGTGACATGTCTGACAGTGTATTGGGTCTTGGTGATATACAGGAAAGCTTTCAAAAATTCTTTAGTTCATCTTTATCCAATTTTTCATGACTTACTTTTTTTAAGCTTTTTGAAAGGTACTACAAACCATTTTTCTTGTCCATTTGATCTTGCATGATATGGCGGGGTAGTAATATCTTCAATGAAGAACATTTTACAAAAGACTTCGAATTCACGAGCAGCGAACCGATATCTTAGAATATGGTACCCTGCTGGTAATAAACTATATGCAATCTTGGCCACGGAGTATTTGTTTTTGACCAAGTTTGTATTTTTGAGGTAGATAAAGAACAAGAATTGTAATACTTTTTGAGTGTTTTGATCCATTTTGGTTTCATTACACAAAAGTTCTCATAAAAGATTTAATGCTAAAAATTTCGGAATATCCGCAACGTAAATCATTTAATATTCATTTTTGTAATATACTCGGGATTATAATTTCTTAATATTATTATATACGCTTCTTTTTTAACTGCTTGCAAGTTATTTTTCTTTTGGTGATAGCGAACGTGAAAGATATGCAACGGGTTTCAGATTACCATCTTTTTTCTGTAAAATGACTGTTTCTATACCAATACCCATTGCATTTGAGGTCATTATGATTCCTGCTTTTAGATCGTACTGCGCTAAGGAGAAGCTAGACGTGAGTACATTTTTATTTCTTCGAACGATTTGGAGACTTATTAGTTCAGTTCCACTCTGTGCCTTTTTAATTCAGTTGTTCACTGGAGCTATCAAATGCTTAATATTAGGTCCATATTAGTTTGAGAGTCCGGGAAAAAAACGTATTCTTAATTGCTTTGGCTTACGGTGAATTCTTTTGCCAACAATTTGTGTCAAATTTAGGCAAAATAATCGGCATTTTTCTTCACTGAGAGTTTTTAAATAGTTTCTCATCTGAGACACTATTCACGACTTTAGGAGTTATTCTTTATACAAGCTTCCTAATTTATTTTTGTATGATTTCATCAGTTATTGAAATATCCCAACGAGTTATCGTATCCACATTATTTATTATTTTGTTTTCTGTGCTGACCTTTCTATCGAAATGCCGTGTATAATTTTTGCGTGAGAATTTTCTTTTACAATGCGACTTTACGAGTTTTGCTTTACCAAACTTGTAGCGTTTGGAATTCTTAAATAAAGAGTCATTTTTGTGATGTAACGTTCAACATCTAAAACATAGATTTATTCTCTTTTTAATATCATGGATCGAGCATGTGAGCAATAATGAGGTTTGGGAAATGATGAAAACGTAAAGAAAATTAGTAAGAAGCATCAGGAAGGAGACAGCTAAAATTCCTGGGACATGCAATGAGGAAGGAGGGCTTGGAGAAACTGATACTAACAGGCCAGACAGAGGGAAAAAGAGACAGGGTTAAAGCAACGGATAACATATTTAAAGGACCTAATCAGGTGGATGATGGAACGAGGGTTACATGGTGCAAAATGAGAAGGCGTGCTAAGAGCCACCAAGGATAGGGAGACGTGGAAAGCCATGATTGCCCAAGTCTTGAAGGGACAGGGTACATAGAAGAAAGAAGGATTTTCTTGAATGTATGCAAATTATTTTCTAAATTACTTCAGCATTGCTTTTCAGAAAGAGAATTCTCTGACATTCGTCGAAATTTCTCTGCAATGTTTATTGTTATATTTAATTTTCGTAATAATTTTTCCGCCAATTTCTGAATCATTTTTCCCTGTTTAATCTTGAACGAAAAAGAAATCTTTACACATATCCAGAGTTGGTTCGTTTATTCTGGAACCTTCATATTTCCTCGTTCACATTTTCAGTATTTTGTTCTTTTGTTGGGCACATATATCTCTAGAACGTATTAAAAATAGCTTTTGTCGCTAGAGATCTTTTTGTCAGAATATGTAATGTGTTTTCAAAATCAATTTCTCCTCGTTTTCTCGTGAGGACACAATTGCAGCAATTTTCATCTTCTACCGCTGCTAATTTCCTTAAGATCAGTTTTATTTTTCTCTCGTCTTTCCAGTTACTGCATTCTTCTTTGAAAATTTGTTTACTCTACACACACACACACACACACACACACACACAGAAAGATGAGACGGAGAAAGACAGAGATCAGAATCCAGGTTTTAATTACTGTTAAGCTTATATAAGATCAGGTAGCATAGCTAACATAATATTTAAATTAGATTCATTCCAACTGCTTTCATTCATTTATTAATATCAGTAAGGTTTTCCCTGCACCGAATTTTGCTGTATATATATATATATATATATATATATATATACTATAAACATCAACAGATGGGAGAAATATGGATTGTGTAATACAGCTAGATTACAAATGAAAATTATTCGAAATGTCTACAATATATACAATATAATTATATTCAACAATTTTGAATACAACTGTGCACTGGTCTAACTTTATTATGCCCCAAAACTAAGTAGTATATATATATATATATATATATATATACTATTTTTCCAAATAATGTGTCTTGGCATTGTTGCTTTTTTCCTTGGTTTTCGAGATTCTTTGCTCACTAGAGATGTTAGCCGTGGATGTGTTTGGATAAAATATCATTTGTAGCCTTTAATACATTAATGGCGCTTCTTGGAACAACTTATTGACTAATACATCTAAGTAGGAAATTTATTCCGTTTTGCAGACAATAACTGGATAAGAGATAGTTTTGTAGGCGAAAATATAAAGTAGTTTCAGTTTTATTGAAATAAATTTCATCTTGAGACATAAATAGATGATTTGCATACCGAAGGAAACAATAGTAGGAAAGGGGAGACAACTGGCAACTTTGGATTGTGCATTCACAACGAGCGGTGTAAAAGCCGGGTACACTGGTGAAAGGAGAATGACCAGGTGAGACCCAATGCATGGTTTCCAAGAACAACCAAGATGTTTTTGGACATGGAGAAGCCCAGGAGGAGACAGGAAAAAACCCAAATTGATTATGTAACCATAAACAAAAATTCAGAAAAGTAGTGTTTCATTGCAAAACCTATACAAGTGCCGACTGAAGAAGCAACCAACTTCCAGATCTGCTAACTAAGTATGAAACTTCGAAGACTAAAGAAGCCTAGGACAACATCAAGACTGCAATACAACACGCTCCTGAATGACCTAGATCTACACACAAAAACACTGACACTTTGAGAAACAAATGCTAAAAACAAAAGGGAAATGGAAATGTGAAAAAGGACGAACGTAAAGAAGCGCCAGTAATATCAGCAAACAATATGATCCCACAGGATATCAAACGTAGAAGCAAAAACGGGTGGATGACTGAAGTGATACTTGACATGATGCAAAGGAGAGAAAATTATGCCAGGATATGGAATGGAATCCATGAAATTACACAAGGAAATAAGGAACAAATGTAGACAGGCTAAAGTGGGAAGACTCAACGACAAATTTGCCAAAATAGAAAGTTTGAGAAAGATTAATAATAAAGAACTGCATAAAGAAATAAAAGAACTAATACAAAAAAATATGCTTATCAACAGGATGTATAAAATCCAAGGATAGAACGACTATATTGGATAAACGGAAAATACTCCAGCAATGGGAAAATATATGAAAGATAACTTCTACGAGAGCAATCTAAGAGACATACTAAGAAAGATGCTGACGGACCGAACATATTAAAAACCGAAGTGAAATATACAATGTCCAATATGAGTAGAAACAAAGCAGCTAGACCAGGTGGTATCGTAATAGTTATGTTGACAGCCTTAGAAGATTTGGAAACTGAGAAATTTACAGAAATAATAAAAGAAATCCACAACAGTTGTGTAATACCAGATGGCCTAAGCAAATCAATTTTTATAGCTCTGCCTAACAACTCAGAATCAATGAAATGTGAACTTCACCGAAAAATCTGTTTGATGAGCCACGTAATGAAACTCATTAACTGAATCCTGATAAATAGTCTGAAGCAGAATCAGACCAAAAATAAGACAAGAACAGTGATGTTTTGTAAACGACAATGGAACAAAGAATTAGATATTTATGCTTAGGAAGCATAAATATCAGGAAGGGCGATACAAATGAAAAAGGAACATTATCTGTATTTTGTAGACTATGGCAAGGTGTTCGAGAAAAGTTATCCGCAAGGAACTGAGAGAAGTGCTCAGAAACTTCGATATATTTGGCAATGACATAAAAGTACCCTCTACTGGCAGCAAACCGCTTGCATACCGAGATAAAAACAAATACAGTAGATATACAAAGATTTAAAGGGGCGTAAGACAAGGATGTGTCTTTTCCCCTGATTTAATGAATTTACAGCGAGATTATTCTGCAGACCCTAAAAGTTATGCTAGGATTCGTCTTTGGTGACCACAATCCGAACAATATAAGATACGCAGATGATACAGTGATTATAACTGATACGAAAAGAAAACTACAAGACCTCCTAAACAAAAGTTAAAAGAAAGGACTAAAAATAAATTAGAAGAAAACCGAATGTATGGTCATCAGCAAACGGAAAGAGCACAAAATGCCAATTATATGTTGCGGAAACTAAAACAAATAAGTACAAAAATTAAGTAATTCGGAAATGTTCAAATGGAAGATGGAAATTGCAACATTGAGATCTGACAGCAAATTGGAATAGCCAAGAACGCATTCCAGAAACTGAGCAAAGTATTAAATGAGAGGAAAATTTTGCTAGAAACAAAGAAGAGAGTAATGGATTTCTATGTGATGCCTGTCTTTTAATATGGCAGTGAAAGCTGGATAATATCATCAAAGATGAAAGAAAAACAGGGGGAAATGAAATGAGGTTCTACAGAAGGATGCTGTGAATATCATGGATCGAGCAATGTTAGCAATGATGATGTTTTAGAACGTATGCAAAAGAAAACGTAATCAATACTGTGCATCAGGAAGAGACAGCTGAGGTTCTTGGAACATGTAATGAAGGAAGGCGGGCCTGGAGAATCTGATCCACACAGGTCACGGTATATGGAAAAATAGACGGGGAAAGCAGCGGATAACATAAGTGAATGGCCTGTGTAGGTGGATAGTAGAGCAAGTTTTCGGTAGGTAACACGAGAAAGTTTGCTAAGGGCCACGATGGATAGGGAGATATTGAAAGCTATGATCGTATATATCCTGAAGGGACATGGCACATAGCAGAAGAATTAAATATATATGCATTGGAATCTGACAGGATGATAGAATAAATTTAGAGCAAGGTAAGAATTGTGCTTCCATCTAACATGTTTAGCTTTTATAAAAGCTTTTTCAAAGATCTACTTTTAGATGAGCAATTAAACTATTTATTTTTTACAAAGAGACAGTGCACTGGAAAAATGTGTCACGTGTGATAAAGCAACAGACGATTATTGTTAACTTTATTTACGTGGAAGATGTTTGTAAATTAATGTATCTATAGGAACGGTTGTCCGTTTAGAGGTATGTGTGCGTAATAATACGTGGCATGTGCATTAAGACGATGGTCGTTTTTGTAAATGTGTGTGAGAAAATCTTGAATGTCAATTTATATTAATGTATTTCTTCGGTGGTCGGTAACGTTAGTGTACGTATGTGTGATAAAATGAATACCCTTCCATTTAAATTGTAGCGAATAATGTATATAAATAATGGTAATGTATCTAACTTTTTAGAAAAAAATGAATAAATAAATAAATTTGGATGTAATAAGCTTTTGCGGTTAGAACTTTTCATGATTTTCCTTGTATGTATTATATAATAATTTACATGTATTATTTAGAATAATATATTTTTTTATTTATTAAAATATCATATTTACTTAATATATAGTGTATCTTGAATATTGAGGTTACTAAAATATAAAAAAAACTTTTTAGAATAATATTTGAAACTAAAATATTCATTTAAGTATTCACAGTAATAAATTTTAGGTTGGAATCTTATTTTTATTAAATTATTGATATATAAAAAATATGTATTATTTATGCAATAAATAGAATATTATGTACATGGAGCTTATGTATTATTTATAATAATATCCGTAATGATAGATAGATAGATAGATAGATAGATAGAGAGAGAGAGAGAGAGAGAGAGAGAGAGAGAGAGAGAGAGATTTAATAGTATTTGTGGTTTTAAAATTTCATTGAATTTATTTGCATGTACCATGAATATCAATTTATATATATATACATATATATATACTATTTTTTGATGAATTACTTAGATGGAAGTATCTTTATATTATTATTTTTATCTATTGGTACACATAAGTTGGATTCTTGATGCCTAGACTTGTAGAAAGATGTAAACTAATGTAATATGTATGGTGGGTATTGATAGTATTAAGACGTTTTCAAAATATTTACGTTTATAAGGCTATGTTCTTTATGTGTGGATACTTTATTTGATAAATCCCGCATTTGAAATAGTGCTGAGTATTTCTTTAAATCATCAATTGTGTCATCGGTGGTGCTAACTATACTAGTGTCTGGCATAGCTAATTTGTTTGCGTGTTTATTTGAAAAGTTATTGAAAAGCAGTATTATGAAATTCGTGTAATTCAAATTCGGAGTATGTTTTTTTTTTGTCATTTGTGGGTTTTATAAGCATGCTTTTTGGCGTTGAAAAGATGTGGATTGTAAAGAGGTTTGGGTGCTTTCTCAATATTTTGAAGAAACTGAAATAATATCCGATCCTTAATGAAATTGTATTCTTTAGTTGTAGGGAGAATAAACTCGTTTTTATTAGTATTTGTCTATATTTCTGACATGATATAATATTTACAGTATTTACATTATTCGGACAATTGTCCTGATCTTTGTTGCCATTTGTACGTCGTTTCGGCTGTTGTACGTTTCGACCTTCTTCAGGTGCTATGAATTTCGAACAGAACCATGAATTACGGTCACTAGGGTATATCATTATCATTCTTTGCGTAGTATTAATGCCTTTATTGGAAGTCATGAGTTATATGAACTATGGTAAAAAAGGGTTATTGGACATAAGGTTCATAAGTCCCCAAAATTCAGTTGTTCATGTCCTTACGTACTCATGACCAAGTGGATTGTTTAGTAAATGTGACTTGACCCAAAGAGATGTGAGTTTAATACCAGGCTATAGCAAGGAAATGAAAAATTATATCATGTTCTTTGTTCAGTTGGTGACCGTCAAATATTTCCTTTATTTCATGTCAAATTGTAGGCCTAGATCAATGACCCTGTTTTACAGATAGATATATTTTTGATGAGGTTTGGATTACCGATCACTTTCCATTTGAAAGTTTTTATAGTATGAGATTTAATCGAGTTTTTGTATGTTGTTTGCATGCGATACTGCCCGTCACATGATTTTGGTTTCTTAGTCAAAGGGAATATTTTGAATACCTAGCATTTTTATAAGTGACATGGTCTGGACATTGCTCAGTTTTTGTTAGTGTTCGTGATTCTCTACTCATGTTAGCATGTAGTAGTGGATATATTTGGGAAATATATTCTTTGTACTATAATTAAACTGCAGTCTCTCTCCCACCGGCGCGACGTGGCTTCCCTGTGTCTCTTCTATAAATACTTTCACGGTTTCTGCTCCGATGAACATAGATCACAGGTGCCCCCTAAATACGAATTTGCACGAGATACTAGATTAGCAACTAGATCCAACCCTTGTACAGTGAAACCGATAAAATGCAGCCGTAACTTCTACTCCAACAGTTTCTTTCCTCGCACTTCCCGACTGTGGAATTCTCTTCCAAACGATTGCTTCCCCGACGGCTACAATCTCCAGGAGTTTAAATGTAAGGTCAATAGACACCTCCTAACACACTAACCTGCTCCCATTCTATCAAGCACTCTTCCCATCTGCCTAACCCTCATCCACGCTATCCTTACTCATCTGTCACCTTCCTCCTGACATTCCCTATGTCTAACCACTCCTTCTCTTTACCTTCCCCTATGTAGCCCCATGCGCAATAGTGGCAGTGGAATGCCTTGCTTGGGGTGAGATGATTAAAAAAAATACAGGTGCTTTTTATGACGTCTATTTACGCAATGAAGTTAAGTAGAAATATTGTTCTATTTTACAGGGAGGAACCGTACAGGATTTTTTTTTCGGTGAAAATATAATATGGTGTCTATGCCATTGAAATGGTTTCCATTTTCAGAAAAAGTGAGTTGAATTTATGGATCCGGAAAATGTTAGAACAAATCAAGAACAAGATAAGAACCTTTTACTTTCATGGTTTCTGCTCCGATGAACTTCACTGGTGCCCCCTGCATATAAATCTACTCAAGCCACAAGATTAGCAACTAGGTCCCACACTTTTACTGTGAAACCAGTAAAATATAATAATAAATTCTACTCAATCATTTTATTTTCTCGCACTTCCCACCTGCTATGGAATTCTCATCAGTTTACTTGCTTCCTCGACAGCTACAATCTCCAAGATTTTAAATGTAAAGTCAATAGTAATCTCCTATCTCAATAACCTGCATCCTCTCCCTCAGGCTTCTTTCTACGTCCACTCCACTCTCATCAATATTCTCATCCTTCTCTTGCCCACTTCCTGACACTCCCTATAACTTGTCACTCTTTCTCATACCTTTCCTCCTATGTAACTCCCTGCAAAACAGTGGCAGTAAATTGCCCTGCTTAGGGCGACATGATTATAAAAAAAGAATCGTTTTTCAAGATAACATGTTTCACTTTTATTGAAGGTTCTCCGCAGATTTAGATAAAATTAAAACATAAAAAATTGTTTTCATTTTATTATATTTTTTTTGAAAAGAGACAGTATACCGGAATATTGTTTCATCTGATATTTGTTACCGATAATAAAGCAATAGTAGATTAAGTTTAAATGTTTGTACGTGTATAATGGTATAGTAACGCAATAGTCCATAAATACGTTTTGGTGCTTAAAATAGCTCTTCAGTGAATGTCGCTTTCATAGTTGATTTCTGGTTTTTAAGCATCATATTGGTTCCGGCAGTAACGCTCACTTACGATCCAGAAGTACCAAAGCGGCTCCTTAACTTGAACTACTTGTCTGGATTTAATTTTTTTTAGCGGGGGGATTTCGTACTTTTTATTGTTAACACTAGCCAATGGGAAAGGTTACTTCTCTCGTCCTCCGCTATTTAAAAACAAAGTCCGAGTTGCACCCCTTTCATGAATCTTTATTCGCGGCTACTGTTTCTTGTATGAGCGCCCATTTTTTTCTTTTTTCACTAAATTTACACACCTGTATTTGAATTGCTAATACTAATTATACTTTTTTAAATATATTCATTATAATATTTATTTAAAATTTATTCTACTATTCAACTACTCCATAATTAATTTCCTTCTCGAAATGTTATCGAAACTACCTATATTTTTCAACGATATATATATTCGTTAATATATATATATATATATATATATATATATATATATATATATATCCGGAGACAGATCTGTTTCGCTGTACCACAGTTCATCAGTGTAGCTAGGCATCTACTTGCTTTTGGCCGGGTTCGAAACTAACGATCAGGCAGAGGGAGTCTCTACTCTAAGTCTTAGCTGCACAGAAATGGAGACAATCCTGAAGATTAAAAAAAAATTTTAACAACCTTTATATTTAATTTATTTGTTTTAATCGATACACGTAATTGAGTAGATATTCTGTTTTTAATCAAAAAGTATATTATTTCAACCGGCCTGATTATTTACGATAAATTTTGTTAAGAACATGTATGTCAATCTGCAGGATTCGAACATACAACCATTATCAACATAATGGAAGCCACCAATTGACCTACTATGTTCTAGACCGCTCGATTACAAATGATTCCACAGTCTAATCGAAATCAAATCGTGATTTTTATCGTATAATTTACGTAAATAATAACTGAACGCCTGCAGTATCTCTGTCACCCGCGTGACGTGACATGCCCGTGCCTCTTCTATAAATACTTTCATGGCTTCTGCTCTGACGAACTTAAATCACTGGTGCCCCCTAGATGTGAATTTGCACGAGATACTAGATTGGCAACTAGGTCCCACCCTTTTACAGTGAAACCGATGAAATGTAACCGCAATTTCTACTCCAATTTCTTCTTTCCTCGCACTTCCCGCCTGTGGAATACCCTACCGCATGCTTGCTTCCCCGACGGCTACAACCTCCAGGAGATTAAATGTAAGGTCAATAGACACCTCCTAACACACTTACTCACACCCACTCTCTCCAAGTCTCTCCCTATGTACATCCTAAGTCGTCTATCACCCACCTTCTGACATTTCCTATACCCAAACACTCTATGTCACCGCCTGCGCTATAGTGTCAGTGGAATGCCTTGCTTGGGGTGACACGATTAAAAAAAATTCTCCGGATATGAGCCCTTAAACAAAAATGCTGGTCTCAATTTATGACTCAAAACTTTGGCTGTAAAATATTGATGCCTTGCTTCAAAACCATATACATTTTGCAAAGGTTCCGTTGTTAACTTGACTGCCCGTTCCATGCCTTGGGAATGTGAGGGCAAATTTGGCAAGTCAAGGTTGGTTCTATTTAACAACGATTCCTGAAATTCAGATTCAGAAAAATCTTCCATCATTGGTGGTTCAAAAATGCCACATAATGATAAATCAATTGTGTCCAGTGTGTGACAATAAAGACTAATGGTTAGTATTCTTTTTAAACTTTTCTTGGTTGATTCACTACTCCTGAAAAATATAAAAAAAGTATTTATTGATTCATTCAAAAAAGTTCCAATCTCTACTATGTAATAATTTGGTGAAATTAGATAAAATCTTTAAAATGATTCTATAAATTGCAATAAATAATTGATTCATTGAGATATAAATAAATATTTACTTACCTAATGACCAAAACTCTTTAAAGCTTCTTCTCTTACTTCAACTTCATCAGATCTGACCATGGAACATAGGTGTTCAGGCAGTAAACAAGATGTACTTCCTTGTATATTTCTTAATGTGATCTGTTGGAATTCATGAGGCTGCTTCTTAACCTTCTGGATCATATTAAAAATGCACTTACTGATTGTGGAACTTATTATTTCTAATAATTTTAAACCAACAAGTAGCATACACATTTACAATAAAGATTATTAAATTGTGGAGTTTTGTTGTGAGCTTTTGTGCGTATGTGCCACAACTCCATAAACACATAAGCCTGATAGCCAAAGTTAACGACCTTACCTGGTTTAAACGACCAATTTTCCAGGAGGCATATCTAGAGTCAACCTTACCTCTAGAAATATCCACTGTGTATTTATACAGGAGTCTTTAGACACATCAAAGATAATGTATTTCATCAATTTTCAAAATTGAATGTAGAAGACTGCTAGTAGTAGAAAAATGATATTTGGGGTAAATTATGGTAATCATTTAAGGAAAATTTCCCCAGAGGACCACTGAATGCTGTAGGGCGTTTTGTGTAACCATCGATACTTTTGAAAAGAGCTCTGAAATGTAGTTAATTCTGGTGCAAATAGCAACCAATTGTATGAAGATTTAAATTTTCTTTTCCAAAATTGCAATCATTCCACCTTCACAGCCTGTATTGGCATTAGTGCTGTCAACAAGTATAGCTTTGATAGAATTCTCACTGTTGAATTCATGCAAAACATCTACTACTTGCTGTGCATGAACAACACCTGTTGCGCCACTATTAGGGAGAACTCTATGTGTCAGATATTGACATTCATGTGGTGCTTCCTTTGTAAAAGTTAAATGGCCTTCTGGTTCCTGAGATTTTCTCATAGTTTTCTCATCATTTTCTTCCACAATTTCCTTATACAGCAATGTGTCCTTATACGTTCTTCCATCAACTGCAATACATGTAAAGTTTTCCACACTTTCATCATGTTTTTGTTGGGAAATTGTTTTCACTTTAGACTTTGCCCTATCAACTTTGCATTTTTCTATAATAAGTTTCATATTAATATTTGCTATAAGAAGGCCCATAGCCTTCAAATCCAAGAGCAAGGCATTGACAAGGCTGGCTCTATGATTAGAAGATTATTACCCTGACTAACTTGAAACCATATCTTGGAAATTATAAGGGCCTTTTGGATGACTCCTTGGCTGCAAATATTCTTCTTCGCGTTTTCACTTGGAGAAGATGAGTTGGGAGGGGGAAGAAACATTAGCCTGGACATTTGATGTTGAAGCTGTTGATGGTTAATCTAAATTTTTCTTAACCTCTCTTTTTCCCTTTTACTTTTTATAGCATTTTTATCAACAGATCCAAGCTGGAAAATGCCCTTATGTTCTATTTTGCCCCTTTGATTCTTTACGTATTCACGTTCCTGAAATACCTGAAAAAATATATGTACTATCAGAAATGAAATTCTACAAATATTTTTGAAATAATTTTGATAAAATTTGAAATAAATAAATTAAATTAAAATGTTTACTTGCCTTAAAGTAGAGTTACTTCCGAGATTAGCTCGTAAACAGGCTTTTTAATTAAAAAATATTAACTTTAAAAATATAAACAAATCAGAACAATTACAAAAGTTGCATTTTTCATTAAAATAAGACTTAACAAGAGATATTCGTGATAATTAAAAGCGTAAAAGAGTAAACAAAGTAGAAACAATCGTTTTGGGAGAAGTACTTTCAACAGATGAATATCATGAAAAATAACAATAAATAAAACGACATACGTAAACAGTTATTTGTATATTAAACAGAATATCATATTGTTTTTATTCTTTTTTAATTTTGATGCTTTCATTTAATTTTAAAAAAAATGAACACTAATCGTAAAAAAATATCTATTATTAAGCGTATTGTATTTTTTGTTTTTGTTAAAACTCGGGTTTTATTTAAGCGACACATGTTTCCGGCGACACCGATATCATGACAGAAATCCCAATTTATTTTCTCTTTAAGTTTTGAAGAAAAATATTTCTTGTTGTATATATATATATATATATATATATATATATATATATATATATATATGCATACCCGGTTTTATATATGCATATATTCAACTCAGTGCGCCTTAATATGGGATGTGCATTGTCGTGTGATAGATATCGGCTCGGAACGACAAACGTATTAATTCATCTTGTCCCTCCAGTTATAGGTTAAATAACAGGACTGATTGGGTTTCATAGCCGTGGCTGGCAACTAGTCTCTCGAATCAAATAATTTCATCCTACTGCGAGAGATGATCGCCCGTTCCTGTATCCCGTATGTAACTTAACTGACTTACCAACTTAGCACGCTAAGTTAGACAGCTTGTTTTCAATCACGATGTCTCCAGTCAGAGAGTTCTCATTTTTTTGTATCTGCACAGTTTCGTATCCAATCGCAAACAAATAATTTTACAATGTTTTGTTTTTATTTATCCAAAATATTTTTAAAATTTTAAACCAAATTTCTAGTTGATATTCGTATTTGAGTAGATGCTCCATTTACTTATTTAATTTTGTATTTATTTATTTTCGTCTAACAGCCTGACCATCTGTTGTCCAGGGTCAAAACAGGATTGATT
This sequence comes from Ascarosepion bandense, assembly GCA_037127315.1. Taxonomy (NCBI): domain Eukaryota; kingdom Metazoa; phylum Mollusca; class Cephalopoda; order Sepiida; family Sepiidae; genus Ascarosepion; species Ascarosepion bandense. The sequence goes on along the minus strand of JBBBDQ010001232.1, from coordinate 7,298,041 downwards.
CCCACTAGAGGACACACATTTCTCTTGAAAATAATTTCTTAAACATTCTGACAATAGACTTCTGCATATGTTTATACATGTTTACTTAACTAAAGAACACATATGAAGCATTTTTCATTTTTATCGGAGAACAATAAACAGTGTCATTAACCGTAAGAAACCAACAAATGGATATCAACGCTTGAACTAACTGCAGAAGGCGCCACTTGAAATTTTAAAAGAGTCAGTATCAGTTCGTTTCAGTTTGTCTAGGTCTAATTTCATGGGGGCCAGAGAGGGAACCAATGAAATTATCTGTGTGTGCTTTCCTGTCAAGTTAAGATCAAACTTAAACAAATTCACGCGATCAGTCTTTCCTTCTAATCTTATAGTTCACTCTGTATCAGATCTTGTAAAGCCAAACGGTGATAGGGAAGGAATAATGGAAGAAGCTTTTGATGAAACTTGGAGCTTCTAGTCCTGAAACTGCGCGATGGCAGTAAATTTAGTCGAAAACGTCATCATCATAATAAAATCGACCAGCAAAGAAAAAGTTAAATTTTTGGTTACGAGATAAAGCCGTCGAGAGGATCCTATCTAAACAAGAAAATAAAAATTAATAATTCTATATATATTTGTGCGTATATTGTATATGTGTACGAGTGCGTGAGAGAGGAAGAAAAAGAAGATACATATTTGTTTTATGCCATAATCAAACAACGTTTTTGTGTAGAGAATAAAAAAAACTTTTAAGCTTATTGCATAAAATATACAAAACTTCCTACGCTTTCATTCGCATTGGCTTCCTGCCAGACCCGTTTTAAGAATCTCCTTTCGCCAGACATCTGTTAGCTATCATCTTCTACTGTTTACGGCTTCTGAGGTATTATATGTCACTGTCGTCTGCGATCCCCATTATATTGAAAAAAATAATTCATTTCATAGCCGTCATACACAGAGAAGGCGATCAACTAATATATTGATGAAAACCATAATACGAATCAGGAAACAAAATCTACTGATTCTTTGATTGAACAGAAATTCTGTCGGATATGATAATGTGAAAATTAGAATGCTTAACAAACGTGACTGAAAAATTTCAGTCTGTTCGTTTCTGAGAGCTGGCACTTTTCGTCGGGTGGTCCAGTCTTCTGTAAATTTTCATTTTTATGTCTCCAGAATGGTAGCTAACCATGGATATAGACCCAAACTCAGATTAGAAACGTTTGATTCATGCATTTCCCAAGGGTATTTGGGTTAAGTGAATGTAAAGTAATAGACTAGAATTCGAAATAGATAACGATTTCTCTTTTCGGGACGCTATCCGTGACACTACCGACGCATGTGTAATTAGATACAGGAATAATCAAGAAGTACTAACCATTTGGAATCCAGTATTAGTGAAAGCCTGCCGTGAATATTGATTGTCAGGCAATAAAATCTTTTTGGAATGCGTGTAATTTATTCGTTGAAGTTGTTTTTTGCTGTTCTTTATTTTGGAATCTTTTGATGCATCAACAGATTCACTCAATACATTTTTTTCTAGGTCTTTGTTGCTTCTTTTACAGTAAGTCGCTGAAATATTGTAGTTGGGAGAAAGATAGTAGTTATTGATTTGGGGAGGATGCAATGAATAGGTGGCGATCGGATGCAAGTCAACACGTCAACGGACTACGTATAATATCAAGCATGCATGGCTTTTCTCGGTGAAAATAACGATACTACAGTGGAATCAAATAGGAGAGACCTCAGGTGATGCTCAGATTTTTCCCTTGATTTTCTACTACAGCAATCGAAATGCTGGTTTGGTGTTATTTCGTGCTTATACACAAAACACATCCCACGTAACTGTAAAATATTAGCTAGGTAAAAACACCATTGTCTCTAAAGAGTTATCACTTTAAGTGAAGTATTTCAGGGATGGATACGGGACACGGATTATCTGTGTCCCACTCTGTAGAAAAAAAAAAACTTAAACAAGGCAATATGTTATTATGAGAATTTTACACCCAAGTTTATCACAGAGGAATCTATCCTCATTTTAGATACTTACAAATGGCGCCACTATAGGGCAGACATATAATTACTTTCAGTGCAATTACAAATTTACTTTTGTGCTGCTTCTTCGCTTTAGAAATATATGTAAGATTACGCAAATATATCTAGAAATAGTAAAGTATAAATTTGTACAATAAAATTGCCACTGGTTTCAACTACGAACTCAAAACCAGTTCAGATTCATCTGCTTCTCTTGTGGACAGCATCCCTGTTTAAGTTGGTGAATGCTGCCATAATTCTTGCCTTTAGTTCAACTTGGCTTCTAGAAGAGGCTTAATAAAAAACATCCAAATGTTGTAGAATAATTGTCTTTATTTTCACTTTAAATTAAAGCCAAAATACAATGTTTAGATCGGCTCATGATACTTAACAGGAAATGTTCAGAAAATTATATGCTGCCTCGATACATTAAATATATATATATATATATATATACATATATATATATATATATATATATTAGTATATTCATATATATATATATATATATATATATATATATATATATATAGTCATCCGCAGACAGGTATGGTTTGCTGTATCACAGTTCATCCGCACAGACATCCGATTGCTTTTAGCCAGGATTGAAAGCCAACCGAATTGACATCAGTCGGCGATTCTTCCTCTGAGCTATAGGCGCTCGATAGAAGAAGACAAATTTTAGCTTGTGATATACCAGGTAAACATAAACCAATAACTGAGAGTGTTCTAATTCATTACTGAATGAGCGATGCGTGTTATATATCTATACTGTCTGTCCATAAAGTCCTTGAGCACTTTAAAAATTATAAATTATTTGTATTTGTGCTAGATATAATATGTACAAAATCTGCTTGAACAATTATATTTGAGAGATAATAGAGTATTTCAACAAGATGGAGATCCTTGTCACTTTGCTCTTTCGTGTTAGACAGTTTCTAATAAGGATAGGAAAAATGGATAGGAAGGGGTGGACACCTTTATTGTAATCCACGTTCGCCAGATTGAATCCTTTAGATCTTTTTTAATGTGAAAACAATCGTGTATGCAACCAAACCTACTTTAGTAGAAGATTTGAAAGCTAAAATAACTAATGTGATTTCAAGTATTACGGTAAATCATTTGGCAAATGTTTTCCGCGAACTGCAAAATTGTATTACTTTTTGTATTAATAAAAATGGAGGACATGTGAGAAACGCAAATAAAATTTTAATAAAACATTAAAAATATACATTTACTTTTTTCTAATCCTTCTTACAAATTATTTCTATCACAAAGACAAATAAATTCATATAATTTTAAATTGCACACGAAATTTACGGACACAGTCTATCTATCTATCTATCTATCTATCTATCTATCTATCTATCTACGGACACCATCTATCTATCTATCTATCTATCTATCTATCTATCTATCTATCTATCTAACAACATGTTTGCTTATTTTTAATAAAATCCGTTCATACTTACGGATAATCTTTTGCGTATTACAATCAAAAGATGTCAGAAATGTGCTTTAAAGTTGACAGATGTTATTTTCATTAATTTCTTAAAGCACCCAGTCACTTTTCAAACTCTTTCTGAGGTCATCTTCAGGAGTGTGATTTTTAGTATGAAATTTCACCGGGAAATGTGTTGCTAAAAATTACAGTACATTTTTATTCCTGCTTCAAATATAACGGTTGACAAATTCCTACGGGTATTAGAACGTGAAAATTATCCAAAATGGAATATTTTTATATGTTGTAATGTCAGGGTCATGCCTGAAAAAACTGTTCTTTCTACAAACATTTTAGAACTGACTACAGTATTCATAGCTCATTCTATTAATTGGCGGCTTAAGAGTTTTAATGAATACTGCCTCGAGAATCTGTAGTGTGCTTTTGTTGTTTTCATTGTGTAGAGTATTTGTATTATCGATCATTATTTTTTTTTATTGTGAATGTAGACAGGACTGTTGTTGTAAGTATCTACAAATGGATGAATGTTCGGACAAATGTAACGTAAGATGTCTAGTTCATATGTTGTTGTAAATCCAACATATATATTTATTGTTTTTATTTGTTTTGCTTTGTTTTTGTCGGCGATACAATCTTCCAAGGTACATTTTAATTGATATTCAACGTTACTCGTTCCTAACACCTTTTGACTGTAAGACGCCAAATATTATCCATGATTATGAACAGATATTTTTAAAAATAAGCAAACATATTGTTTGTAATTTATTTGATCTGACATGTTTAAAAGAAAGTTTGCTTTTTAAATACACATATTTTCATATATATATATATATATATATATATATATATTCTGTGTTAATTTATTATATTCAATTGCTCGCTTAAAACCCATCTGGCCACTAGATAAAATAACTTTTTCTTTCTTCTTTTGTTAACTGGCATTGAAGCATGTGTGTGCAGGTTGGTTAGACTTTTTGAAATTTTAGTAAGTCATGATGTTTATTTATGCTTAATTTAAAAGTTTTTCTTTTTAATTTGCTGTCATTTTTTCTAAGAAATTTCTTTGATTGGACTTTAACTAAGTTAAAACTTAGTTAACTCACCACCCTTAACATTTTTTTTAATTGGAGTAGATACACTTAACTATCGCCCGGTTCACACTCCACCCAGATCTATTGAACAGATGAAAAGGCTCATCCCTTTTTCTTGCTTAGGATGTGGTTTCCGGTTTTCTCTTGTCCAATCTTTTCACTCTTTTATTTATTTTTTTCTTTTCTTCAATTGGAGTAGGTAGACTAAACTATCGCCCAGTTCACACTCCACCCACGTCTATTGAACAGGTGAAGAGGCTCATCTCTTGTTTCCAGCTTAGGATGTGCTTTCCGCCTTTCTCTTTTCCAATCTTTTCACTCTTTTATTTATTTTTTTTTTAATTGGAGTAGATAGACTAAACTCTCGCCCGGTTCCCACTCCACCCACGTCTATTGAACAGGTGAAGAGGCTCATCCCTTGTTCCCTGCTTAGGATTTGGTTTCCGGCTTTCTCTTTTCCAATTTTTTTCACTATTAGGTAGCCCGCTGCGCTTCAGTGGCGTTACCGCCTTGCTCGGTGTGATATGATTAAAAAAAAATAAAAAAATATGCGTGTCATTTGCTACTGTGTTAATATGGGTTTATTTACTTTATTTTTGTCGACTATTTCAGCGTTTTTAAAATTTCATTTCTTTTTAAGTAATTTTACGTTATTTATTTTTATTACCATTTTACTTTTTTTCTTTTTTTTTAAGTCTCGGAATAAATTATTATTTTTGTTGTTCTTTCCTGATTATTAATTCATCCGAAATTTTCGATAACCTGTTATCATTTTTTCTATACTATTTTCTTCTGTCTATTTGCATAAGTATGTTTCACTTTCAAATAAAAACATATTTTTCCTATCAGGTGTATTTTAAATGCTACGTGTCCAGAACAATTGATAGCATCTCTTCTTTCTACTCCTGCTGATATTATTTTATAGATTGGGCTCGAATATATTTGCTTGCAATGAAATATTTCTATATTTCTAAACAAATATAAAGTTCTCATAATCCGCAATGTTTTTTATTCGTAGCAGATATCTGCCGATTTCGACATACTAAATTTCTTACTATTTTTCTTCAGGATGCTGATGTTCATGGATCTACACAGTCTTTTGTCTTTGCCTAGAAAGTGCTGTGACAGAGAACTGAAAGTGAGATATTGAAATCCAAAAACACATTGGCATGGCCGAAACGTATTTCAAAATTTAACCGGTGTACCGAGAGACAAGAAAATCTAATTGGTATCAAATAAAAGATTGCTGGTTTGTTATGTGATATCTGTCCTTCTGTATGGCAGTGAATGTTGGATGATTTCATCAATGATGAAGGAGAGGCTTCAGGCGGCAAAAATGTGGTTTTACAGAAGCTGAAGACACCATGGACTGATAATGTTAGCAACGATGTTGTCTTGGAGAGAAGAAAACTCATACTTAACATCAAGATGAGAAAACTAAGGTTTCTTGAATACGTATGGAAAAAAGCGGGCCTAGAGAATTTAATACGCAAAAGACAGACAGAAAAAAAGATAAAGAGGAAATATGCGCGAGTCATACTTTATATGTTTGGCGTAGCAGAGTTTGACAGAAATATTAAGAAGAAAGTTCCTGGGCATGATGGTAAACTGCATCCCGCAGCACGGCCTCTGATCGGGAGTTTGTGAGGAGTATGGAACCATCTCTTAATTGTTCTTCTGCCTAGGGCCACCCAACTCGAAGTTAAGGTCCCAGCTATGGGCAAATAGTTAACTCCCAAACTGGGGTCAAAACACTATGAAAGTATACATATACTTTTATAGAAATATATACATAAAATAGACTTTTATAGCAAAAAGTACATTTTTGAAGGAAAAATATTACCAACAATACATGTATGAAGGTAAAATATTACCAACAATTTTGTCAGGAAAAAATAATTACCATAAAACATGTATGAAGGAAAAAATTATTTTCAGCAAAACCTTTTGAATAAAAGCTGGAAGACATTTTCATTTTTATAAAATAAAAAAGAATATAAACAAAAAAATTCCATAAAATCTGACCAAATCAACCTTTTTACGATAGCCGAACACTAAGAGAATACTTTAAAACCCTACGTTTTGGCATTAAATAACCGAACGAGTTTGATATGCCGTTAAACAAAACTCAAAACAAGAGGAAAAATACTGAGAGCGACAAAAGTCAAAGACAAGTTAAATTCCATGATTGTTTACGTTCTGAAGTGACACGGCCCATGAAGAAGAAAAAGGTAGTCATCAATAAAGAATGTTTTACGCTATCTCTAATAACCCTAACAGGAAGTTTATGCATTGTTTTTATTATTCCTTCTTGCCTTCACTCTATCCTATATCTTATTTTCCAAGACCTCTTCCTTATTATTTTTCCTTTCTGTGTTTTCCTTTCTGTGTTTTCCTTTCTGTGGCTAAGTATGTCCCTTTTATCCACATTTCCTTTAAAAGTTTGTCGTTGCTGACATGCTCTTCTTCTGTAGAACCACATATTTGTGGCCTCTTATTTATTGCCATATATAAGGCATTGTATTACTTAACAATTCAATTCTATTTTCTTTGTTCTCAAAAGACCCAAGTCCAGTAGTGTTGTATTTTTATGAGTATATTTCATTTGTTTATTATATATCTCTCATAGCATCACTAGCCTGACACAGTCATATTCTTAGTATTTGGGCTGTATTTATCAAGGCAAGTTTTTGTGTATAATTTAAGCTGGTATTTCCAGGAATACTTTCAATGTACTGTTTTGTTCCATTTTTTATGATTCCAAGCGCACTTATTGCCACTGATACTATTCTTGTTTTCCATTTCAACGGTCGTTCGCTTCGTTAATATTATATTCATTATTACAATGATCATTTTTTGTAAATTAATAGAAATAAAATAACTTCACTCATGTTTTATATAAATCTCTTCGTAATATGTTAATTTTATTTCAAGCAAAATTCATTATTATTTTCTTTCTTTTCAATAGACGAGAACAGGAGTAAGAAACATAGTAAATATACGCATTATGAATCCATTAATCATGTTGTTTAATTAAAAATAGAGTAATTATATTTTCTTTCATATTCATGATACTTTCTTGCAGAAATGAATATTTTCGAAAATCTCTTTTAAATCTCTTGGGGTTGTGTAGGAGCCTTCGTGAAGCTTGTTAAATTCGACTTGTGCCAAACACAACCGAGGTCCCCACAATTTAAAATATCAGAAGTTTGAATGAATGGTTGAAAAAATGAAAGCGTTTGTAAATAAATGTAATTTTATTTGTAAAATAAGTGTTATTTTATTAATAGAACTTGATAACAAGTTTGTAAGAGGGAAGGTACTTAAATAGAAAATGCGTGTAGTTAATTATTTTGCATGAGTGAAATGTTCCAATAGAAAGATTCACGTGATTCAATGTTCCATAGATATAGTAGTAAATAGCTAAGTGTATTTTAGCGTATACTGATAATAGCAGAATCTATGTATATAAAAGTTTTAAAAGTCTCATGTTTCTTCCCTCTTTTTTGTAGATTGGCAACAAGCTGAGAAAGAAGGTAAAACAAATAAAGTAATCGTTTTGAGTGGTCTTTACTTTTACAAGTTAGTTGACGATGTCCTGTTGTTGTTGTTGTTGTTTTCTTTGGCGGAGTGGACTGAAAACAAAGAAAATATAATTGGGAGGAGAGGTAGAAGGAATCGGCTTCTTGAAATATATTTTGTTACATTGCGACAAGGTTCGTCAGCTACCCACTCCCATCTCGAACTGATTTTGACCGGTCAAAGGACGTTCTTAAATAGTTAATCTCGTCTTGTGACAGACTCAGAACAGCATTTCCATTTTGTATTTGTGAAACAATAATTGACTGGTGTTATAGATTAGCTTGCTATTTCCTATTCAATCAGCATCTAGAATTTTACTTTTCACACTGACTTGTGAAATTTGCTTTGGTCTGGAATTTTCCAAAATATTTTAAGCAGTTCTGATCCTTTTTGCGGGTGGGCAATTTTGAATTTCTGGTTTGACTTAGTTGATGGATGATATAGAATTTGCATCCTATAGTTGTGAGTAGTTATTATTTAAATACATTCTTATTTGTGAAATTGTTTTTTTTTTGCCAAACTGTATTTACAATTATTTGATATTTATAACAATCTTTCTCTTCTTAATACAACGCGTATTTGATTTTTTTTAGTTCTTCTATCCTTAGCTATACTTATGTATTTCACATATATATTCTAACTGATTCCACCTCCATATCCTTTAGAATATGTTATTTTTTCGTAATACTAAAGCACTATATATGTTTTTTAGCCTTTAGATATCCTTTTATAAACGTCTCACGCCAAGCAAGGTGTGAGACATACGCAGGTGAGTGAATAGAGCGGATGACAGGTCACAGTAGGGTCGGATAAAGGGTAAGAGAAATACGGGTACATTGGTGTGAAAAAAGCTGCGTGAGAGGAAAGTGTAAAATGAGAAGAAGTATGTAAATCAAGGAGATAACTGATGACAGTTAACGTTGTATTTAAATTCTTGGGGATTGTAGCTATCATGGAAACAAAAATACGGAAGGGAGTTCCACAAGCGGGATGAGCAAGAAAAGAAGCTGTTAGAGTAGAAGTTGTGGTTACAATTGATTGTTTTTACAGTGAAAATATGGGATCTTATTGCTAGTAGCTCCGTTAATTTGCACAGGGGAGGCAGCAAGCACCTAAGCTCGTAAGATCAGAATCTGTGAAAGTATTTGTGGAAGAGACAGACGGAAGTCCCTGTATATCTCACAAAATGCAGAATAAAGCCCTTAAATATATACTTCCATGTTTTGTTTCTCTGATTGTTTCAGTTTGCTATGGTTTCTTTTGTTGTTGTAGGTGCTGCTGCTATTATTACCATCTAATTATTATTATGTCATTTTTCATCATATTTCGATTTCTGCTATGGTCGCACTACCAACCAAGTCTGCAGGAAGATCTAAGGCAGGTCGGAGCATGTTGCTATAGCTCCATTCCATGTTTTGTTCTATCTTCTCTATCATCCCTAGCGTTACATAGACAAAGTGTTACTTAGTGTTTGGGCTGTACTTAATAAGACAATTTTTTGTATATCTCTTAGGCTGGGGTTTCTAGGGATTCTTTCAATGTGTTGTTTTCTTCCATTTTTTATCATTCCAAGTGAACCTACTATCACGGGCACAAGTCTCGTTTTCAATTTCCACATTCTTTCTATTTCAATTTCCAGGTCTTTATATTTTGACAGTTTTTCAAATTCCTTGGTTGCTATGTTACAATCCGTTGGACAATCCATATCAATTCATAGACAAGTTTTGTCTTTCTGGTTTTTAACAATAATGTCTGGCCTATTTGCTTCAGTTCTTCTGTCTGTGTAGATGGTGTAATCCCATAGAATGATAGCATCTTCTATTTCTGTAACCGGTGCTGGGTGATGTTCATACCTGTGTTTGTTTACAGATTTTCCATTATGTTTGCACATTGTCCAATGTAAATATTGCCACACTCTATCGTGGCGATTTTTATATTCAGTTGGGGCAAGTACAATAGACCATCTAATCCTGAGATTAGATGGTCTATTGTTTCTTGGTGTTTATCAAAAAATCTGCATTTTGGATCCATTTTATTATGTATAATATTTACCTGAAAATTTCTAGTGAAAAGACTTTGGTCTTGTGCTGCAAGAATAAAGCCTTCAGTCTCACGCTTTAATCCAAATGCACGTAACCTTCGACGAGTATTAACTTTATCAACACTGGATTTATTGGCACGTTCTAGATATTGGCCATGCAGAGGTTTGTCTTACCAGCGTTGTTTCATCTGTTCAACAGCTTTATTTTTGGCTTTCATTTTCATATTTTTGGCCGCAATATTTGGATCTTGGTTTCTGTTTTGCTTTTCTAAAGAATCTACTAACTGTAAATCTTGTTTGTATTTACTGCCTTCTTTTATTATTGAATAATTTCTCTGTCTTTCTTCATGTTGCCTTACTAATTGTATCATCCAGTCCTTTGTTGTTTCTATGTATTTTAGTAAGCCAATAGTTGTTGTCTTGTATGACAATTCTAGCTGAATAAGACCTCTTCCACCTTCTTTACGGGGTATGTATGGAATTATTATTATTATTATTATTATTATTATTATTATTATTATTGTTGTTGTTGTTTTTGTTGTTGTTAAAAGTAGTAGTATTAAGAGTATTAATATATTCTTCATTCAATCAATTACAGGTCAGTAAGTTAAGTGCCATGCACGATAATATTTTGGGCGATCTTGTATATTTCGAATCCTATCCGACGGTATGATCGTGCTTCTTACTACGGTGGACTGGCTGCAACTCAAGTCTATAGGTTCACAATCTGTCTTGCTATTCAAATGATAGCTTGGTTGAGAAGAGATGGATTCATACGTGTCTGAACGTTATTTGCGCGTTAGTGAATATAACGAACCCGACTGGAATACGAAATCTTCTATACGAATTCACATCCATAATCATTAACCATTTCACCACATGGCATATTCTATGATGTCTAATGTAAATGGATTTTTTCATTGAGATATTATTGAAAGTTTTTGTCCAGAAATGCGAATGGTTTCATTAAGAGGTGATGGAGTCAACATTCGACAACATTAACTCAAGTGCTCTTAAAATTGATGGAATGATAATTGTTCTTAAATGCTGTATTCATGTAATATGTATTTGCAGCATTTTATATTTGGATGTTTTATTCAATTCTCTTTCGGAAATATTTTTTGGCAAATATTAATTATGAACATAACAGAATGATGATTTTTACGACAGTATGTGATAAATTCCCATGCACAGTGCACACGGTGCGTACAGTGAATATTTACATATATATATTTTTATTTCTGCTATGGTCTCACTACCTACTAAGTCTGCAGAATGACCTAAGGCTAGTAATGGTGTGTCGTCATGGCTGTATTTCATTTTGTTTCTTTTTTTTATAACATCGCAAGTGCACTATGGACAAATTTCTTCTTCGTGTGTGGGCTATACTTATCAACACAAATGTTTCTATATAACTTAACCAGGGATTTCCAGGGATTCTTTCAGTCTGTTGTTTATTTTTCTGTTTTTTATCATTCATTTTGCACTTACCTTCATTGCTACTATTATTGTTTTCAAGTTTCACATTCATTCTACCGATTATTTTTATTATTTTATTGTTGTTGTTGATTTTGGTTTTATTGATATTGTTGTTTTGTAGTATCATGTTGCCGCTGAGTAATTTTAAGTATATCCGGTTTTCTGAGCACAAATCTAGTAGACTTATTTATGAAATTTGGAACGTTTAGTATTTTATGGATGATATGGTTTGTTTTTTATAGCTCTGAGATACTTATGTCCCCAGTGTATTTACTGAAATAATTTTCGGTACACTTCTTTAATATACCGAAGCTCATTTTCACAACTGGGACAAGCATAGATTTAAGATTCCACATGATTAATCCTATGATTTATAAGATTTCTAGAATTTGAAAGTTGCTTGTTTTTTGGGTTTTTTTTTGAAACATTGAAATCATTTTTGGAAGTTATATCAATTAACTGGCAGCTTTCTTTTCTGAAAGACCTTACGACATTACATAGTCTATTTGCATCAGTTTACTGTCCTTAAAGATCAGGATATTCATAAGAAAATTATGCCCTCACGATTTGTGACATCATAAGTCTGGTGTTTTTAACATTTATATATACAATAGATCAAACAGATATTACTGTGAAAAAATAAGATTAATATCTTGAGAATTTTATTGTTTACATTTTACTTTATGGTCACAACAAAAGATCTAAGATAAAAAATGGCTTCATGTCAATTTCCAATTTTTGTAAATGTTCTTAAAATCACAGATATTTTACATAGATGTAAACGTTTGAGTTATAACTCTCAGTGAAATGTTTCGATTCATTTAAGACATGGGAAACCATAATCCATTCAGTGTGTATAAAGGAACAGTTTCTAATCAATTCTTACGCTCCAACTACAAGTGGAATTTTGATGTCTACATGTGACACGCTTTTCATATTTCCAATTCAAAATCTTGGTATTTCGATAGTTATTTTCTGAAGATCTTCAAAGTTAAATTGAATCTGCAGGGACTGTGATGAATAGAAATAAGCATATAATTTTTGTGGTCTTTGATAAAAATGTCTGGGTGATTAGATTTGATTGTTTTGCTAGTGTGTATTGCAAAATCCCATAAAATTCATTAATGTCTTATCTCTGTAACCAGGTGTTTACTAATATTTATTCCAATTTATTTCAGTTTTCCTCACATAAAGGTTCCATATTTGCCCAATCTATCATGCTGAAATTTATATTCATTGGGTGCTAACATTGTGCAACCTGTCAGAAAATTGTTAATTGTTTCCGGATGTTTATTACAGAATCTGCATTTCGGGTTAACACAATTTATTCAGTATGTGTGCTTGCTAATTTCTAGTTAGCAATTATTGGTCTTCTGCAGCAAGGATGAAAACTTGTTGGTTTAGCATTTAACCATGTTTTATGGGGAAACACACCTATTCCTCAGATAATGAACTCTCCCTCTTATATTAATAAGAGTTAACAGGAAGGTCTTAGAAGTTCATGGGAGTTCTTTAGAGTCTTATTGGAGTTCAGTAGAATTACTAGTCAGTTCCAATTTGGATATAGTTGAACTACGGCAGTTGATATTAGTCGGCAGTTAGCCGAATACTAAAGAGTCAGCTTTCAGTGAAAGATTACCAAATTTCTAATATTTTGGATACGTTAAGTCGATTAGCAACGGATATAGCACGATTATAACCTTGAGTGCGAAAACTATTCCACAACACCATGCACTACCGATGCGTACTTTCTGTACATTAGTTTGTTTTGTACGGACGGGAAATTGAAGAGGCTGTCATCTGCATCGTTTTTGACTTGAGTACATTGCATTTGGTTTCATTTTAGTTGTTGCCATTGTTTTAGGTGTATTATACTTTATTTCCATTTTCTCATTCACTAGTAATTCTCTTTTTCAATTTGTTGGCTTTTTTATTACTGAATAATGTTACTTATTTATTTAATGATCTTTGACATAGATCCTCATCCGGCTTTCTTTAGATTCCGAATATCTTTGAAGATTGTTGAAGTTTTCTATTACAGTTATAGTTGAACATATCCTCTGCCTTTTTCAGATTTAGGCATATACAGCCGACCAAAATCCGCCTTAGGATGTTGCATGCATCATCACGTGGGAAGCATTTTCGTTTTGAGATCCATTAGCTTACTGTCAGCCATAGTCTGATTAATCATGTTAAAACTGTCTAGCACCAATTTGGTAGCCAATGCGTTTTTGGCTGATATTCATTTTTTTTAATATTATTTAACTCGGTATTAAACACAAGGCGCATGCGCTTATAACATTATTTTCTTACTATACTCTTTACGGGTGTAGGTTGTATTATATCTCCTTCATTGACCTTAACTGGATATTTTTGTCTTATTCTTATTCCAGTTACCTAAATCTTTTGAGAACATTTAGAGATATTTAATGTGTTTCTGTAATTCTCTCTTTTTTAAATGTTATTCATCCAATTTAAACTAATGAAAAGCCCATACTAATCTTGTTAGTGAAACATTTTACTGCATTATGGATACACATCAATTTATTACCGTTTTTGGCAAAAACGTCGATATTATCCTTGTAGAAGAGGCGATTAAACATGTTTTATTTATATACAATCAATGTTTATGACTGTTTAGTTAAATCAAAAGTGATATTAATGACAGACAGAACAGAAGTTGTGACTGAGAATCTTCTTGAAAGAATCGTTGAATATTCAATTAGATTGTGAGAACTTTTGGAATGATTTATGAAGAATGTGGTCTTCCAAAATATCATACTATACTTAAAGACATATGCAATCACCGAAGAGACTTTTTTATTTCCAAAATTAAGATAAGTGTGGCATCCTATTCTGTGATTTCTACCATTTCTCTGCAGATTCCAAGTATCATTTTATTCACATGCAGTTGATCTTTGTAATTATAAGAACGGATTCGACATCCCTTCTGTTCCACGTGGTGTATTATTTTTTTTATTATTGAGAAAGAAGTAAGTACATTTAGTCAGTTTATATCTGGTGAACAAACATGGTGGTGCTCTATATTTTTAGATCTCATGTTTCAACACTTTTTGGTAGATTGTATGTAATATCTTTGGTTGTACATCCTAGAAATTTACTGGGGTTATTAGTTAGCATTGATAACGTTTGCACATTTTTTATAGGTTAATGAAAGATAGTCTAACCAAATGTTGGGTACCGCGTCATATTCTGAGGATTTCCATTTTCTAAGTTTTGTTAGAGATTGCCTAACATTTTTCTAGTCGCTATCGCACCGACGTGACGTGGCTTCCCTGTGTCTCTTCTATGAATATTTTCAAGGCTTCTACTCCAATAAACGTAGATCACTGGTACCTCCTAGGTATCAATTTACATGAGATACTACATTAGCAACTAGATCCCACCCTTTTACAGTGAAACCGATAAAATGTAACCGCAATTTCAACTCTAACAGCCTCTTCTCTCGCACCTTCCGCCTGTGGAATTACCTTCCATATACTTTCTTTCCCAACAGTTACAATCTCCAGGAATTTAAATGCAAGGTCAAAAGATATCTCTTATCTCACTAACTCGCACCCATTCTCTCAAGCTCTTTTTTTCACCTACTCCACCCTCATCCTCGGTATTTTCATCTGTCTATTACCCTCCTCCTGACATTTCCCATAACTAACCCCTCTTCCTCATCACTTTTCCATATGTAACCCCCTGCGCAACAGTGGCGGTAGAATGCCTTGCTTGTGGTGAGATGATTTAAAAAATATATAAATTTTCATTATTGCACATTTTTTTCCATCATTTTCTCTTGTTCTCATTTGATCCAACTTGCACTGGAATTGTATCTTTTTTGGTAGGCTTCAAATATACTCA